>JAJOOS010003006.1:0-23933 GCA_029582725.1 Solanum chiquidenum | reverse complement strand
CACATCATTCTCTAAGCTCTCAAAACATCTGGAATTCCTCTCCTTCCAAATTGTCCACCAGATACAAGCTGGGACAATTCTCCATCTACTCCTATCCTTAGCATGTGAACATGTTCCCTCCCAGCTGTTATCTTGCCTGGCATTGTCCATGCTATACCCTTAAGGTTTAGGATGATTCTCCACAAATGAGCTGTGAATGGACAATGCAGAAATAGATGGTTGACTGTCTCAGCTGCAGCTTTACACAGGAAGCATCTTGAGCACAGTGTCATACCTCTGTGCATAGGACTGTGCATGGACTATCGTAAGTCTTAAGACAGAAATTACTCATCAAATAGAAACATTAAGGTGGAATTGGGTTATAAGTAGTTGTATCGTGTAAAGATTTGACACCTGGGCCTAACTCAACCCCAAAAGCTAGCTCATGAGTGAATAAATTGAAGATATCTTTTGGCTGCTGCCTTTAGAAGAAATTAGACCTTTAAATTTAGCAGAGGGGGAACACTATGTATTAATATGAAAATATAGTAGTAACTCTATTTTTTTGATTACTGTGATGATAGCAGTAAGTCAATTAGGGGGACAAAATTCTATTAATCAATCAATAATTAGGCCTCAATCCCACAATAGTTCGTGTTGACTATATGAATCCTCAGCAGCCATTTTGTCTATTCGAGTCCAGTCTCCATAGCCATTACTGTGATGATAGCAGTAAGTCCATTACTGTGATGATAGCAGTAACTCTATTTTTTTGATTACTGTGATATTCGTGTTTACACCAAAAAAAGAAAAGGACTAGACAATTCATCTTCAGTTTCTGCAGAGAGCAGATCTTGTTTTCGAAACATCTTTGGTTCCTTTCCATCCATATAGTCCACCAAATGCAGGCTGGGACAATCTTCCATCTCTCCCTGTGTCCCGACTGATTCCCATCTCTATTCCAGCAAGCTAGAGCCTCTTTGATGCTCCTTGGCATAGTCCAGCTTATGCCTCTTAAATTGATGAAAATCTGCCATAACTTCACAGTCTCTCTACAATGTAGAAAGAGATGATTTATTGTCTCAATCTCACATTCACAAAAAGAGCACCTAGAGCAAAATTGACGACCTCTTTTCATAAGGTTGTCGTGGGTGAGTGTGGCCTGTTTGGCTAGTAGCCAAGTGAAACATGCAACCTTGAAGGGTACCTTGACTTTCCAGATCATTTTCCAGGGCCAGCCACTACTCTGAGAGACTCATCTTTGTGATGTCTTGTAAGCTGAACCAACTGAAAATCTACCTTGCTTGTCTGGTAGCCAAAATAGATTGTCTTCATTGGGAGTTAAATCTTTGTATTGCTCCAGAGTATTGAGTAGTTCAGCCACTCTGTTAATTTCCCAGTCGTTCAAGTGCCTCCTAAACCTGAGATCCCACCCTTGATTGTCTCTCTTTCTCTAATTGTGGATACCTTTTGAAGGCTCAGGTTGAACTCGAACAAGTCAGGATACTTGTTCTTCAATATTTCTTGTCCAGCCCACACATCTTCCCAAAATAGTGTTTTTCCCCCATTTCCCACCTTGATTTTACAGTTGTTTGCAAACTTGATCCACTGACTTCTGATAGACCTCCATACTCCAGTCTCATACGGTTGTGTGGGCAAGTAGGTAGTCCATTTGTTCTCCATTCCAAACCTAGCCTTGATTGTCTCCTTCCACGGTGCTTGTTCCTGTGATGCAAATCTCCATAGCCAGTCTCATATATATAGATTCTTTGCTTCCATCTTGTGTTCTACCCTTAATTAGTCCGTTTTCTGATAAAACTTTTCTAGCAATTTTGTTTCTGTTTTTCTCCTTAAAAAGGGATAAAGTCTTTTCTAAATATTCCCAACCTTATGATTCTATGTCTACCTTATTCCATTTTGGCGCCTTCAATCAGCATAATGGATTAGAGAAGTTAAATTATTGTTCCTAAATCAATAATCCTATCAGCAAAGACGTGTGAACTTTTATTGCTAGAGTAAGGTCTGCATACATCCCGTCCTCCCTAGACCCCACTTGTGGAGCTATACTGTGTATGTTGTTGTTGTAGACTTAGTTGGAGTTCAATTCTAGACTTTCAATTTTTATTTTGGTTTTAGAAACCAAATTGTTTTGTTTTGTTGTTGGAGAACGATCAGAGCGTAGGGCTGTTGGGTTTGTCTTTTGGAAAAAAGATAGTCAAGGGATAAAACATGTTTAGGCTTTTCTTATAGATGAATTTAATTCATTAGAATGATATTCAAAGGATAAAACATGTGTGCGCGTTCACACACACACACACACACACACACATTTTTTGATAAAGGTAACATCTCACACACACACACACATATATATATATACAACTTAATTTTAATTCTTTTTTCTATTGAAAAGTGTTTACCATATATAAAACATGTGTGCACGCACCCCTCTCCCAAAAGCATAATGATAGGCCGACTTTGACTAGATCAAGGTTTAGGAATTAGACGTTTAGCTAGTATATATCGTGTTGGCCATCTCAAAAATAGTATACCGTGTTGGTTTTGATGTCGAATTATTCAAAATAGTAGTTGATAAGTATAAAAAATGAAGTAGTTAGTTAAAATGATGTTGTGTCAAATTTAAATTTAATATAGAGATGTAATTTTTATATTACTTTGAATTATTGGAGGAACAGCTTTTTCATTTCAGTAAATAGGACAAGTTTTACTTTTTGCGGTAGAGTGAAAGTAGGCCAGTCTTATCGTAACGGAGGGAGAGCAACATTAACTCTCTCAAAGCCGTTATATTTGTTACTTATCTCATGATGGCAGTATTTTGCTTTAATTTTGGTTTCCTTCCAAGCATATTCCTTTAGTCTAGCAGCAAACAATCTACTCTCACCTGGTGAAAGGACATATGGTTGATCATCTAGTAGGAAATTTCTCCAATAGAAGATTTAACACTGATACCTCAAAATGACTTACATGATTGCGTGCGTGATGATAATTCCTAATGCACTGCATTCATAGTTTTGTGGAAAAATTGATTCTTGAAAGTTTGTTCTCAAGGTATGTTGCAATGCTTGTAAGAAGCCAATAAAGGCCAGCCAATACGTTGCCCATTCAGGTTTTTCCCCTTTTTAATAACTTAAAGCATCTTGTGTTCTAGTGTCGTTGTAGTTATACATCAGTTTGCTGTATGCATAGTTTTATTTCAACTCTTAAATAGACGCTTTTACCTACTGTTCACATTTGCATGGACTTATCATAGTTGGAAATAACATCAGCCATGATAAACTATGGGATACTAGTCCCAAAATCATTATCATTTTTTCTTTAAGACAGCAGAAATGCCTATCTTGTAAAGTAGTTCCATAATGCCATTCTCAATGCAATGCTAATAATGTAATGGATCTTCGTGGGGATTTTTCATTTCTTTTATGAACGATATTCTGCTTTTCTAGAATTACTTTGTTATCTCGAACTGACTATTTTTATATAGTTCCAGATGCATATCAAATCATGAAATTAGTTTTGGAGCCACTTCATATATGAAATATGTTAAGTTTTGTGTCAATCTTTTCTAGAAGCAAAGCTTAATGTAAGAGAGGATATTTTTCTCCTTATTTCCCCAAAGAAAAAGAGAGGATACTTTTCTAATTAAATTTGTTTTAACACACATGGGGCTGGTTATTTTCTTGGGTTAAGACTGTTGAAGTACTTTTTTCGAATTGTCAGCAGTTTGACTTGATAGTTATCAGTAGGGAATCCCCGGAATATTATAAACCCTTTTGGAGATCCTTACACTACCAATTTAGGACTAGTATATTCTTTAATACTCTCCTGCATGTGTATCCAGGTTCTAGTGATTACATATGGATTGTCTGGAGCCTCTGGAGACCCTTACTTTGCCAATATAGGACTAGCGTATTCTCCATAAGCTTGTATGTCTAATCGTATTGAGTACTCTAACCATCTCATCCAAAAGCTTTTATTTGTTTAATTATGTCTTGACATTCTCTCATGTACGTGCTTGATTCTTTTCTTTCTTTCTATCTTTATTTTTGGGTCAAGCATGTGGATATCCTTTTTTGTGAATGGGCAGTGGTGAGAGTTGAATCTAGGACTTTTTCTGCTGCGATACTACATGAAAGAATCTGAGTATCTAAGTCAAAACCTTAATGATATGAGTGAAGTACCCAGAACATTATAAACCCCTTGGAGACTTCTACCTTATCATAAATATATCCTCTGTTAAGAGTCAGATAATACTTATTGCCCTATCCCTTTTTAACTAGTTGCACAAGATGGCCCGTGTCCATCTCTCCTTACCATCTCAACTTTTTCTCCCTAGTTCGTCAGTAGAAAATGTAGAAACTCTACTGTTAGAGATATAACCCTAATTATTGAGTAGCACAAAAAACTAATCCAAATAGAGCAAAATTGACAGTGATAATTTATGTGCTGACCCTACTAACTCGGGAAGGGGATGTAGTAGTAGTAGTAGCGTTTGTTCATGTTGCATTTTCTTGGTCACTATTTGCCTGTGACAGAAACTTGATGAATTAGAAGTTTCTCTCCAATGCTTCTCCTTAAACCTTTTGACGTATAAACAGTATCTTCCTATTTCCCTCATTGACTAATCAACCCTGTCATTTGGGTGGTTGGTGTATGTGCAAAGACCCTTAAAATTGCCGAACAGGTTGAGTCCTTGCACAATCTTTTCCAAACTTCAAAAAGATATTATCACCATAGCTGAGTTTTGTCTTAATTTAGTCTTGGAAAGTGATGACCAGCTTTAAAACTACTGTCTTTTGCCTTCTCTAGTCGTCCATCTTGTTTAACATGTTTTATCTTTTCAGAGCTTTGTAAGTCATTAAACTCTGCAGAAGAAATTGCTTTGGAAGTCAATGATGGTACCATGCACAAGAAACGCCCGAGGAAAGAGAGGAAAAAGTCACTAACTGCATACTCTAGTATCCTTTCTTTAAATGAACATTGTTTTTGGTTGTCCTATGCTCTTGAAGAAAAGTTTATGAGGTCATCTCTGCAGTTCTCTATAAGCTGAGATCCGTTCGCATACTTTAAGTTGTTGTTATGGTGTATAACTTTTCTTATTGCTTAATAATGATTTGCCATCTTTAATTTCCTATAGACAAACCTATATCAGTCAGAAAGAAAGCAAAACCTGAATTGTTAGTTAATGGTTTTGCTGCATCATCATGCTGTTCGGAGGAGCTTCATTCAACTGTTTCCTTTCCTAAAGATATAAGTATCATCCTCTTTTTTCTCATGTTTCTTGTTCTCCTTGTGATTCTTGTAGTCATTTTCCTTATTTTACTGATGATTCATAGGATTTAGCTTAACTGTAAAACCCATTTATTCCTACATTCAACTAAACGATTCCTTTGTATTGTTATTACGTTCCTAACATTGTTTAATGAATTAAATGCACAGTTGTTATTACAAGTTTATACTCCCTCTATATTATTTTATATAACACTATTTCCTTTTCAATTTGTTCCAAAAAGAAACGACACCTTTTTATATTTGAAAACTTGTGAACTTCTCATTATACTGTTAATGACATGCTCCTATATCTTACCAAATGTCATGACATCCTTTGAGACCACAAGTTTTAAGAGTACTTTTGTTAAGTGCCAAAAGTCTTTCTTAAACTCGGTATCTAGTCAAACATTATGAAACATGGAGATTAGTTTCTTTTCTTTTTTCAAATTCAATACTTGGACAAAATGTTCCCTTCTTAATGTTTCGATGTAGGTGGGAGAGAGGGTTGTGAAACTTTAGTTCTGGGAGCTTCTATTTCTTAAGGGGTGCCTCACCAAATGAAAATGATAAAGAAGTTACCTGTTTGTCCCTCTATATTTCCTTACAGCGTTTCCGTGCTGTCAAAAGAGCTTGATATTTAGTAATTTTGCAAAAGCTACATCTTCATATGGTTCTTATGCTGATTGCCTTATCTATTTCCGTATAACTGCAGGAATTTCATCACACTTAAATGTGGCCACTGTGAGAAATAGCTCCATGGTTAATCCTGGACCTGTAGATTGCTCAGAAGGTGCAATCTTGCACCAGGAAGAAAATTCTAAGATGTATGCACTTATCACTTGATGTAGGCAATGTCTTGCATTTTCCTCTCCCTCTTTCAGAGTGCATAATTCCAACTGTCTTTTAACTTTTAGTTAGTGCAAACATTTGGAATCAAACAGTTGTTGCATTGGAGTATATAATGTTCTATCTGTTGGTGGGTAAACCATTAAACCTATTGATGATGGCTCATATGCGAAGAGAATGCAGTATTATTATTTCATTTTGAAGATTGAGATAGATTCTTCTTTTGTAGCGTAGTTTTGGCTGGTTTAAGTTACCAGTTGATTGGTTTTGATACAATAAAGACATTCATGCACCAGAAAAATCATATTAATGCCCAATTAAGTGGTTAATCTCTCTGAACAGTGTTGGGAAAATGAAGATCCTTTTTCTTGATTTCATAAATTGATGGCATTTTTCTTCATCTTGTAGGCTAATTGCAGGAAATCGGCAGCTATTAGCTAATTTTGGTGCAGTAAATGGTGTTACTAAGAGTTGGTCTTCAAATTCAAGAGAAGCTATTCCCGGTAAGGCCAGATTTATATTTCTTCATAAAGTTACTGTAACACCTCGTTTTCATGAGACGCCAAGGTACCTAATGAGCCACTACCCCTTAGGCGGACCTCTTCAAAACATTATCTATTTCAACCAGTTTAAAGCGAATGACTATTTTGTGAAAGAAAGAACCAAGTCTAGAAAGGAAAAGTAAGTTTGAAAATATTTAATCAAGCAAGTAGTTTAACTAGGAGAAGTAATATAAATGAAGAATCTGATACAAGTGTTTCAGAATAGAGAATGAAACCAAAACTTGCGCAAATCCCAACTCATACTATTCATAGAGCACCTGCAGGGTTTTCAAAATACAACATCGGGTTTAAGCCCAACAATGTAAGTAAAATGTAACGTGAAAAGATAAACTCTACAATGAACAGCTGGCAGTTTGACTCGACATCGTTGAGAGATGGCCACAAATAGGACCAAGAAATGCCCAACATGCCATGAAAAGTAAAACCTGCAACCAAACTGGTGTGAGTCTCACTAGACTCCACAGGATTACTTTATTAATAACAATGTTGCCAACATTTTTCAACATCATAAGTATGGAATAGATATTAGTATCTCAAATCTGCACAACAGATAACATATCCAAGGATCTCATCGTCAGATCACAACTTAATAATAGGCCCTCTCCGACTCATATGGCTAGACCAAATAATCAACAACAATAAAACCCCAGAACTACGGAGAGTAACTCTTGCCCAACCATCTTTTGAATAATCAACAACAATAAAACCTCATAACTGCGGAGGGTAACTCTGGCCCAACTGTCTTACAAATAATCAACACCAATAAAATCTTGGAACTGCAGAGGGTAACTCCAACTATCTTACTAATATAATCAACAAAAATAAAACCTCAAAACTGCAGAGGGTAACTCTGGCTCAATCGTCTTACGATTCCAGCTGCGAAGGGTGGCTCTGGCCTGGCGTCTTACGCAAAGTCTCATCGGGATGTGAAGGGTTACTCTGGCCCAATCGTCTTATACACCCGAAGACAGCATGTATGAATCATAACAATAATGTTAGAATAAAAATAGGTATATACAAACCTACTTAGAATAGGAATAAGACTATGAATAGGAATAGGTATATACAATCCTACTTAGAATAGGAATAAGACTATGAATAGGAATAGGTATATACAATCCTACTTAGAATAGGAATAAGACTATGAATAGGAATAAGAATAGTAAAGAGTATCCTACTTGGTAAAGGATTGTATTGTAGTGTCTATAAATAGGATCTTTGTGTAATAATGTAGACACAACAATTCAATAATTCTTCTCCTATATTTCTCATAAATAACATAAAACATCATGTATGACTATATCAAGACCCAACATCACCATAAATAATATGACAGTCAAGCCAATATAATCTAATATCACAAGTGTCAGGACTTAATTTGAAGCATAAAAGCTCTAATAAAAGGAGACAACTGCTAATTAATCATAACGGTAACTGTGGCCCAACCATCTTGCAAATAATCAAAAACAATAATTTACTATCTCAACAGAGGAGTCCCAAACTTAACTCAGTAAATCTCCATGGATATCCCAAATATTTCACAACATTATATTGAGTACTTCCTAAATAGCCCATATTAGGTAAACAATCCAATATCTTAATATTCAATTATATTATATTAAGGGTTATCACAACTAGTTCACAGTGGTTATTTCATACATAGTTAATGGAAGCAAGTAAGTAGTAGTTCAAATCTCCCTACCTCACATCCAACATAATACTGCGACCAAGTACTTGCCCAAAGTTCACAAATGGAGCATTTGATAGTCCCAAACTTGATAGTGCTGAAATCCCCAAAGTACTACGACCAAGAAGTGACCAAAAGTCCATCACTACAATCTCAAATTGTTCCATACTTAGTTGGTAGGATGATCCCCAAGCTCCTTTCCAAAAAAATTCTCAAGCTTGAGCTCAAAATTTCACAAAACAAGTGTTGCTGTCCGTGTTTCTTTAACACAACCCCAAGTGCTTCAGCGGGTTGTACCATGTCCTTCACATGTTGTATCTGAAGACCCATATTTTTCTGCTAGACACCTTTCACTAAATCCTTCATAACTTTTTTCTGCATAACTGTGATTGATAAACGATTTAATGCATTTGAAACTAGATTCAAAGGACTACAACTTTCATCTTATTCACTTATCCATATTCATTATAGATTGTGCGTTGTTCTCGTTTGGAGTTAGGTATTGTGCGCGCTCATTTGAAACTTATGTCAAGGCATCCCTTGGACTATAAATCACTTCCCTAAGTTCATACGGGTCACAAATAATAATACGAACCTAATAGAACCTTCTAATTACCAAACGGAGCACGTTTTTCCCATACTTCAAAATCTCAAATTACAATACCGGGATTTTCTAAATGAAGTCTTTTTTTTTTCAACTGGTAATGTTAATTTTCTAAATGACGTCTTTACCAAAAGTAAACCAAACAACGTCCGATTGACTTCAGATTTTGCAAGCAAGTATAATGGAGCATTTGAAGCTGATGACACACAAAACGGAGAACCACTTCTAAAATAACCTAGCGGGTCGTTGCAGTTATTTCCTTTTTTTGGTGTTATCAAAGGAAAAAAAGAAAAGAAATCTACTTCTATTCAACACACCCTTCTTTGTTTTACAAGGACATTTTGTCAGGCTTCACTTTGTGCATATTGTGTGGAAAAATTTGATTCAAAATTTGCATCGTAAAACTTTTTGAGTGGTAGAAGAGTACTTCATGTAATATATTTGCTGTACATTTCTTTGGGGTGCCTTATTCTTGGGATGAAGGAAAAACCAGATATTACCTCCCAAAGGTTATCAATACAGTTAACTAGCACATGGGAAGACTAATTTGGTGATTTAAAACCATTTCTCTGAAATTCTTAATTCACTTTCAGGAAAAAATAGTGGGTGTTTCTTTCTCGGTCAGCTTTTCATTGTTTAAAGTGGCTCATGTATAGGTTCTATTGTGAAGTTTCAGGTGAGGAGCATCAAGAAAGGTCAACCGCTGGCAGTGACAATACTGGTAGTCGTGCTGTTGCAGTTAAAATTGCCACTCAAGTCCAAAAATTTTGTCCAAAGGCTGAAGGTGGTAGTCACATCTTTCTTTCAGTTGCTCATAGCTACCCCTGATTTTTCATATTATAAAGACAGAGTCCTAAACTTTTGTAGTCAAAAAGATTTTTGAAGATCACTTCTTTTATGCTCATGGTGATTTACTCTATGAGTCATTTTGCTACATTGTCTTTTCCTTAACTTCTAGTGCTAATATTTACATGGTACTTTGTGTGTTGTTGACCTCCAGATGTTCCACATCCACTTGCAACTAAGATGTACTATTCTCAGAGAGTAGTCCGTCTCAGATCAGCTCTCAGTTATATGTATCATGAGGCATCATGTAATGACAGTGGCAATGAGTTTGCCTGTCCAAAAGTATTAAAAAGTAATGTGATGCCAGCGGACATAATGTGTCATAGCAACAACTCCCATATACAAATTAATTACCAGCAGGAGAAGGTTAGTCAGATTCTGCTTTGTGTTTTAGTTGGCGACACCTTAGATGCCCTCATTGATTGTATTGTCACAGTTTCTTCAATTCTTCTTCTTTGAGATAATATTTGACCTTTTCTTTTTTCTTTTGGAAATGATAGTTATATTTGCTTCATCCCATGGCCGTTCTGGCTAATTTCTATGTCTGATCATTATCATTCCTTAAATTCATGCATCAAAATTGTTTGTAGTTGGAAAATGTGGTAAGTTGCTAAGTTTACTTCCTATGTTTTCTAGGATTCTTTTAGTACTATCAAAGTCTTTCAGTAGAAAATATAGAGAACTTCTAGTATTTTTATTTTTTTTTCTTATTTCTATTGGATATGAGATGAGCTCAAATGGAGCGACTTGATCTGTGAAAATTCATATAGACGACCCCAACTTGTTAGGGATTAAGGCATATTAGTTTTTAATAAAGTTTACTTCCTATTGAAAATCCTGTAACGTCGACAGAATGAGTGGAAAGGCACTGTTTATCAGGAGAAATAGTGCCTATAATCACATTTCATATTCTAGTGCGTCTTACCTTCTTAGTGCTTTAACTCCTTTTTTAAGTTCTTAAACTAGTTGACTTCCCAGCTGTGGCATCTTTTCCTGGCTTTAGTGAATTGAAATGGACAATGCCTGATAACACTCTTGATTTATTGAAATCATGGAATCATGTTGGAGGAACCGTGAGACAAAAAAGTGGCGGAGGGCTATTCCTGCTTGTATATGGTGGACTATTTGGAAGGGAAGGAACAGTAGATGTTTTGAAGACAAGAGTAACTCCATACTAAAAGTAAAGATGCCTGTATTTCTTATTTTCATTTTGGCGTAAAGAAATTTGTGACCCTGATACAGAATCCATCTTACAGTTTTTGGAAGCCTCGTGTGAATCTATAATAGGCTTCAGATTTATTTTTTGTCAATACAGCTGCCAGCACACTTTGTGCTGATTACCTTTATCAAAACAAAAATGTTCTTAAGCTAGCTACTGGCGCTCCACCTTGCTTAGTTGGTGCTTTAGTTCTTTGTCATGCTCCTAATTGCCAATGGGTTGTGGGTTTATCAGGGTATCGTTAGACATTATATAGCTAGCAAAGTGATGTTTTAGTTTTTAACAAAATGTTATGAATGAATTATTTAGTGATTACGTATGTGCAATTAGATTTTTGTGTGAGTAACTGGTCTCTAAAAACTTAAACCTTCTCCTTCACATCTAGATTATAAATTAAAATGGTTCCTGCACTTTATTGACATAGTTTTTATTTCATATATTTAGGATAATTGTAGTTTTTCAATTCTTTTATTCAAATAACTATTCTTTATGTTTATAGTTATTTTTCTTGCATTCATATTTTCTTATTTTTTTCTTTAGTATTTTCTTCACTCAAACCATTTCATCCCTGTTCTTAAACCCAAGCAAACCTTAGTTCTTTTTTTTTGTGGGGGAATGAAGTAATTGGCTTCATTAATGCCATCAAGAAGATGCAAAAAGGTGACAAAAATATGGAAGCAAAACGAACTGATTGTTGGCTCCGGTAGAGATGATTAGATTAAGACTAGGGAGCTAATGAAGCTCAAAAAACTATTAGGCGAACAAGGGATATATTGACCCAACTATTAATGCAAGAGGCATCAAGAGAATAGGAAGGAGTTAATAGTCCATCGAAACATTTTCTGTTCCTTCCATTCCAGGTAATCCAAAAAATTACAGCAGGTATCATCTTCCAGATTTTCCTGATGGTGCTGTCAACATTCCAGCAATTCCAATCTCAAAATGCTTCTTTGATGCTGTATGACATTACCCAAATAAAACATGTTTTATGACAATGGTACATGTTTTATTTGAATTGTCTAAATTTTTCATGTGTCAAACATGCTTTCCTGACCACCAACCATGTGAAACAGACCACTTTGAATAGAGCCTTGATTTTCCAATCAATTTTCAAGATCAATTGGAGATAGTGTGATGAGTGTCTGACAGAAGATGAAAGACACAACTTATTGTAAATTTTTGTTGCTGTCCATTCCACACCATTGAATCTTCAACATTTCTTACACAATGAAAGATTTCTAGTGTCTTCAGAATCTCAACCAGCCTCTCAATTTCCAGTCATTCAGCAATCTTCTATAAGGGATTCTATCCATGTTGACGCCATGCATCCTCAATTGTAACTTCAGGTATAGAGGGAAGACTGAACAAGTCTGGATATGAGTCTTTAGGGGACCTTGTCCTAGCCAATTATCATTCCAGAATGATAATTTCCTACCATTGCCAACTCTGAACCCTATGTTCATAGCAAATTCGCCCCAGTATTTCAGAATTGGTTTCCAAATACAAAAGAACTTACTGGTTTACTACTCCAGTGCCCCGTCGACCATATTTTTGATTGATCACCGTCCTCGATAAAGTTTTATCTTTAGTATTGTATCTCCATAACCACTTCCACAGAAGACTTCTGCTATGCAATCTAAAATTTCTAATGCCCAGACAACCAGATTTTTGTTTAGAGATCAGAGATTTTCATCCCACTAGGTGAAAATAACTAATTTCTAATGACAGATGATTACCTGCTGACTCAAGATTCCTTACTGCTGTAGACTTCTAATCTTGTAGTTCCTAGTCTTAAGGAGATTTTTGTAACTCTCTCCTCGGCTCCTCCTATTTAGGCTTTGTTTCGATAGTAATTATCTTTTCAAGTTTATCTTGTTGATACAGTTGCTGTACATATTCTGTATAAATACTGCCATATGATCAAATAATATTAATCGCATTATTTTCCTATCTTCTGCTCTTTTCTCCTTATGGTATCAGAGCACTTCTAAACTCCAACGAGTTGATCCTCTCCTTTTTTTTTTTCCTGCTTACTCGTCCAAATGGCCCCTATTGTTTCTGTGACTAATGCGGATGGAGTCAACAATGCCATTACGATTGTTCAATTCAATCCCATTACCCAATTGCCCATAAAATTAACAGGCAGTCACAATTTCTCCCTGTGGAAAGCTCAAGTTTCAATGCTTATGTGTGGTCATGATCTCTATGGCGTCTCAATGGCTCCATCTTTGCCCCCACTCGCACCATCTCTCAAAACAATCAACATGTTGATAACCTGAGTTTGTTCCTTGGTATCGCCAAGATCAGTTAATTCAAAATGCTATCTTAGCCTCTGTTGATCCTACACTTGCCCCCATTATTGCTGTGGCAGTCTCCGCAAAAGCTGCCTGAATGCTTTGCATACTGCTTATGTGAAGAAATCTCAAACAAGAATCTTCAGCTTGCGCGACCGATTGGCTCGCCTCCTTAAAGACTTTCATCCAGTCACAGATTATCTTCATCAAGTTTGATCACTTTGTGATGAGCTTGCAACTGCTGGTGTGCCTGTATCAAACCCGAAACTCATTGTTAAAATTCTTGGTGGACTAGATCTGAATTTTGAGAACTCTCTGCATTATGAAATTGAGGATTCTTGGTCTGCTGCCATTTGTGCTCGAAATTCTACAATTTCTTATGAAGAGCATTATGAAAAGCTTCTGGATCCATGAGCTTTTCCTTAAGCATGAAGAAGACAAGAAGCCACTATCAACTCCTATTACCGCTGCTGAAGCACAATAGACAAGCTCAACTCCTCGCCAGGATAACAATAATAACTCCAGCAATCGTCGTCCAGGTGTGAACACTCCTGCCAACAATCAGCAATGGAAAGCACAACCATGGTGCCCATGAAGAAACAACCAGCAGCAGCCTTTTGACAAATACCTTTTGCTGCCAACTATATGATTGCGTGGGTCATTCACTGCCAACTTGCTATTTCTTTCCATTGACAAGTTTGCATTTAACAACAGGTCATCAACAGTAAGGCTTCTGGTCCTGCACCCTATCCAACATTTTTCTGCATGAAAGAGCTTCAAAAATAGGAGGGTTGGATTCAGATAATGCACCTGATTTCTGTCTACCTCACAGAAAATCAGGGTATCATCTGTATAAAGCAAATGAGAAATGTTGACAGTGGCCCTTCTCCCACATCAAAGCCATTCAGCTACTGCATCTCCTTGGCTTTGTCCAGCATTCCTTAGTTCTTTTCTGTGATCTCCATTTAGAGATGATAGAGGCAGACTAATTTATCTTAATTAGCATGTGATTGTTACTTATTGCACGTCCTCCTTCAGTGAGTGCAGAATATGCTACCTCTTGATCTATAGATGTGAGATTGTCTGCTAATTATTTACTGAAGATGTGACAAGGAGGAGTACTATAGAATACTTGATCCAAAAAAAAAAGAGAAGAGGGAAAACCATGGAATATTAGTTCTAAAAGGGCTGTAATATAGTTACCGTAAAAATGGGACTTATATCAGAAGGTTGTGTTATCTTTTCCAGCGTGTTCTTGTCCTTTTGCTTGCAGGTTTCCTGAAGTGTAAAATTCATCGTCATTTCTTTCTTCATCAATTAGGCTAGGAACGCTTCATTAAGGCAGTTGAAAATGATTAAAAATATGTCTTCTGCTGATATCTTTTCTGGGTTCTTTAATGGCAATGATGACTGTTTCATCCTGATAACAATATCTATCTTTGTCAGTTCCAGGATGTAAACCATTTCTACAGCTTCTTATCCAATTTTACCTGATCCTTATTCTATCTCTGAGACCTAAAACCTTAATTCAAGTCAATTTCCTAGTAGCTTGGCTTTGGAAGATGTTTGAGGTTGTCATTGTTGCTCATCTTATGGGTGCAATGCCTCTTTTTCTGGTGTAGAAGTTGTGTTGAATTGGGACATATTTGAAACGCAGTTGCATATATTCTTTTTCAGCCCAAGATAATTAGTCCTCAAGTCAAAATACTGATTGAATCGCCTCCAAGGCCTAGCTCAAGTGGCAAAAGGTGGAGGATTTGTGGCTTAGGTCGCAGGTTCAAGCCCCACACCATGCAAAGCGAAGCCCGGTATTTAAGTGGAGAAGGGTAGAAGGGCGGGCCCATTATCCACCGAGTTTAGAAGGCTGTGATTGGTCCAAAGGGCGGGTCACAGACGGATTTCTCGGCTATCAAAAAATAAAAATAAAATACTGATTGAATCACATTGGAGAGAATAATGTCTTGCCCTTTGAGAAACATAGTCATCAGTTCCTTGGTGAGTAGTTGAATGAGGATTTTGTTTGCTTTCTTTCTCAGTATGGTTAAATTTGAAAGTTTTATCACAAGACTGCTTTAGCAAATGTGGTTCTATTTTGATTTGTTATATTTTGTAGTGGTTTTATGAACTTTCATGTATAAGGTGTTCCTTTTTGGTGTATATATATGTGAGTGAAATACCTCAAACCTATACTTCTGGTGCTTGTTTGAACAATGAAGGATATCTTTTTTGAGACTTTACTGATCTCTGAATTCAGAGGATTCATATAGCTGAGTCCAAGTAGTTTGGGATTATGGTGTAGTTGATTTATTGATATTGGTATTCATATAGCCAACCCCAACTAGATGGGGATTGAGGCATAATTGATTTTTATTGATCTAGGTCATTTTTCTGGTGGCTAATGCTAATTTTGGCTTGTGGAACAGGCACGTGATCATTCCTTTCCGTTGGTTGAAAAGCCAAATTTACTTCAAACGGTTGAATCTGGGGGATGTCCACCACCTCTGAACATCACATCCCAATTTCCTGTGAATAATGTCGTACCACACACCTCCATTGCCAATAATGGAAGCAACTATAATTCGAATTGTTATTCATTTGCAGGCCAATCAGGTATTCGTCTGTCCATGTCAGTTTATATGTGCGCTATATTCATATCCAGGTCTGTTTTCAATAATTAGGTCTCAGAGAGATAAATAGATTTCTATTCCATCTACAATATACCTCTCAAATTGCATAAGAAAGTGAAAAGTGGTGTTGCAGTTGACAAGGAATATTTCTGTGTAGTCATAACTAGGTTGCTTGGTTAGATAACAAAGTTATAGAGAATTTATCTCTGTGGTGTTAAATTGCTTTTGTATTCCCTCTGGAATTGTACTCTCTTGTATTGAGAACAATGTATTAGGAGTTGCAATTTATCACGGCTATCTAAAATGGTTAGAGAAAGCTAAGGCCTCTCTAGTTTTCGGAGTCTCTAACAAATACCATGTTTTTGTAGGCAAGCAGCTAGAGCCTATGCAGCAGACTGAGGGAAATAGTGCAGCTGTACAAAATTACTGAAGGAACCTTTTTTCAAGAGGAAAGTCAACCCTCTTTCCTCTTCATTTTGTAAGGTAGGATATATCCGCTGACTGGCCGTGATAAACGGTGGGACTAGTCCATCTTAAGCTTCTCCACTAGATTTGAGAGTTGACTCCGTTATGGAAGACGGTGTGCTAGTTCTTCCTTTGATTTAGATTCTGGTACATGAAGGTTTCTTTCTCTCTGACTCAGAAAACTAACTGCCAATTGTACATAATCTTCCATACAAAAACATCCTTGAGGATGCAGACCTTAGTGACTCATCTAGAATTTCAGATATCCTTTTGGATAATCATTTTGTACAAAGAACGCCACTTACTAATGATATTCACTTTTGTTAATGTCCTTAGTCTTTGAAAATCATGGAAAGTATCATTACAATCTTATATTTCTTAGAGATTTCATTATTGTTTTGTTTTAATTTAGATGTTCTATCTGTCATAATTTGGAAATAGGAAATCCCAACTTGCTGTTTTGGTTGACAATTTTGGTCTTTTATGTTTCTAAGTAATCAATAGGTGGCAACCTCTGAGTGGACCAATTTGGAATCCAGCTGCTAGCAATACTCATCGTTATATTGCTATTATGGAAAGTTTGGTGGTAAGTGTCTTTGTGCTGGTATTCAAAACAAATCCTTTGTTCTTAGTGGAATATTGCATTATTCTCTTTGTTTATAATTGCTAATATGAACAGTCTCAAAATTGTTGTTATGGTAATGATGTGATAGATCTACATGTGTTTCATTCCATTTTCTGGAATTGATCAAAGAAAATTAAATTGGTAGCTATCAATATTCTTGAGAAAACGACACTTGATCCGATTCTTTATTGGCTGGGTTGCTATGGCATAGGAGTAGATATTTTCTATGGCCATAGACAGATATTTGTACTCAAAATATCTACTTGAAAACGCATCTTATGTTGTTGTGGTAATGGGGGAAGCAATACCAATACCCATTTGACAATTTTTATATCACACTACACATGAAGGAATACAAAAAAGTTGAATTAGATACGCCTACCTAACAAACAAGGATAAGTAAGAATCCATAACTAGATCTAATTGTAGTTATTTTGTCCTTAGCTACTACAACATTTAGATAATTTTACTAGAGACTTTATCACTATCTCGTAGAGGTAGAGAGGCTGTTTCCGAAAGACACTACATCAAATAACTTTTTCTTTGTCACCAACTTATTTGCTTCACATGTATGTATTAAAATGAAATATTAAGTCGTTCATGAATAGAGAAAAAAACTATACTTAGTATTTATCTTTATATCTCATACATTGTAATAAGGAAACACAATCAAATCGTCATTTGTTTGGTCATATTGATTAAAAAGTTGTTGCATATACACATGTACTTCTGATGTTTATATTAGTAAAAATAATAATGTTTAGTTATTATTATTTTAGTGGATTGTTTGATTAAAAGGAAATTTCCAAAGCACGTCTTGACAACTAGAGTATATATGTTTGATGGGTTTGGCCAATAAAAAACAAACAAGAAAAATACTACTACAAGTGCTATTTTTTCACATGATAATGAAAGAAAATGAGTGGAGAATCTTATGCAAATGACATAGTTATGATATCATGAGGCACTTGAAAAAAGTGAAAAATTCCCTTTTGGAGAATCTCTTTAGTCTTTACACTTCACACCACCCTTGTTTACCTTTTTATGGAGATTGTATGTACATATATATATATATCCAGGTGGAAAGTTACCTTCCTTCTTTTAAATTTAATTTTTGTTAAAATATGTTTTTCCTTATTCAGTTGAAGTACACTAACCTTACGTTTTAATTCTTTTTTTAACCTTGAAGTATCATATTGACAATCAAGATTGCATAATCTTTTCTTCATATAATTTAAAAAACACAGATTGTTGGTTCAGAGTATTTGCGAATAAAATTATCTTTCAAAAGGAGTGTTTTACTTAGATGTGAGACTTAGTTTGCAATATAAATTTGAATTAATCGGGTTCCAAATTAAAGTAGATGCAAAAACGGGTCAACAACACCAACCGGTGTATTTGAGAGATTGTCCTCTCAAAAAAACAAGATTATATTGTATAAATAGTTTAAAAAAAATATATGCTATAAATTATTGAATCCTTTTTTACATAACTGATACTTCTAGAAGTGTAGTTGCAAAGGATGCTTAAAAGAATTACATTATATATTATATTATATGGTGTATTTGTCGATATAATATTGATGTAGTGTATCCATATAATATAAAAATAATATAATTATGTAATTCTCATTGTGTCAAGTTTCTTACTAGGAAGTATGAAATTAGAAGTAATGCATTTAGGTTGTTTAGCAGCTTCATATTAATATTAATTGGTAGTGTCAACCAAGTTTTGTTCGAAAACCATAAATCTTTGGTAGACCTACTATAAATGTTTCTTCCAACTCCATGTTTTAAAAACAAACAATATATAAGAAACTTAATCCAAAAGAAAATATATTTTTTGAAGAAAATTGGTCTGTAGGGGAATTCAAAAAATTTACTTCGACCAAGTAATTGACAGATAGAATAAACAAAGGAAATGAAACAAATTATATATTTAGTAACTTTTCAATTTTAATATTGCAAGATGTTTAAGATCATAAAATTTAAAAAATATTTTGATATATTACACATTTTTAGGAACATAAAGTTTAAAAGTCTTCTTTATCAGTGTTTTCAAAGGTATTTTTGGGACAAATTCTAGGAAGGACTTATTAAAAATGCTTCGAGGCGCAAATGAAAGGAGTAGATTCATTGGGCATATGTCCTATATATGTCCTATAATTTAGAGCGTAGAAATATGAGTGTTGATCATAAAAGTATACGCCCTAGAGATTAAGTTTGATTTTTATTATTTAAAAGTATTTTTTCTATAAATCATGATATAACAATATTCATACTTTATGTTATCATATTTTCATGTTATAACGATTTTTCTTAAAATATATAAGTAAACAAATATTAATTTGAAATCAGATTCCCAAATTCTATGATCAAATATCTATTTAATTTTTATTTTAAAATTTTAAATTAATAAATAATTGGAGATAATTAATTTTAAAAACCATAATAAATAATTTGAGAAGGAGAATAGTACTTTGAAATTTATTGATGGAAATTTTGATGGGTAAGTTCCAAATAAGTTAGGGGACAGATGAAACTTCCTTTTGTTTGTTATTCACATCACCAAATTTGGTGAACAAAGCAAAGCTCCAAACAACTACTCCCGCTATCTAATAATATTTGTTCATTATTTACTTTGCACATTTTTTAATAAACTATAAATAAAAAAGTAATTTTATCATATCACTCTTTGAATATAATAAATACAATGTTTTGAAAAATGTAATAGGAAAATAACTATAATTAATTATAAGAATGAATCACGAACTAAGTGTTAATTATTCTTTGATTTCATAAAATGAACAAATATTGTTAAACATCTCAAAATAATATAGTAAACAACTATTGTTGAACGAAGGAAGTATCATTTTTAACTTTATTTTTATTACCATATTACTTAGAACTATCTTTGGCTTTGTGGCGTGTTTTTAGGGATCTAAGTGTAATATATTAGAATTAAGTTTGTAATTAAAATTATATTTTATTTGGTTTAAGCTATAAATTTATAGCTTCTATTAGATAAAGTATAAATTTAATCTCAACCTTAATTCTGAATGTTTCATTTTTTTCATTCAATTTAATATTATTTTATCTCACCTCTCTCAAATTGAATAAATTAGTCTCAGACTTATAATCTTAAAACTAGAATTCGAAATAACTTTGTCCATAAATCGAACAAACTTTTTAGAATTAAAAGAGAGGATGATAAGTGGGGCATCCGATTATGCAAATTCAATTCCCTTTCATGGGACCATACGCGGTTAAGTCTTGTGGCCTCATTTCCATCATCCTCACTTTCCTTTTCTTTTTTTAAAAATTATTATATAAAAAAATGTATTTGACCTAACTTGCTTTCACTGTAGGTGTTCAACAAATAGTTAAATACTACATTTGATTTAGGTATAAAAAATTTGACAAGTTTAAGAGACCGTTTATATTTTCGATCTTTAAAATGAATAAAAGAAAATTGTATAAAGAAAGGGATGATGTAAACAAGAAAATAATAATAACAACATATAAGTGAGATCTGGAAAGGATAGAGTATACGCAGACCTTACCATTATCTTGTAGAGATAGATCGACTGTTTTCAAAAGACCCTGCCTCGAGTGCATTAAATTTAATATAAAAAAAAGTATAAAAACATAGCAACTAACATAGAGTAGATTAGTAACATTTTGTCTTAAATCAGACAAAGTAGTAAATAATGAATCATACCATATTGATTTGCAGAAATAGGGAATCAAAACAATTAAGTATGAAATGTTTAGTTATTGGACATCAATATTTAGATCATGACATTAAAATTCAAATTATAGAGTAACTAATTGTGGCAACTTTATTTATTGTATTCTACAAATTCACGACTATAATTATCAAGTTTTAGTAGTTTATTATTTGTAAAGGTGTGATATTTTCTATGTAAAGCAATTGGGAGTTGGTCTTTAAATACAACTTTTTCAAAAAGAAAAATTGATGTAAACTTTGTAATATATACATGCAAAATTATTTCTATGATTATTTAGAAGAAAAAATAATCCAAATACGCAATTTATTTTATTATATTTTTTTAAATTTTCTACCATATGATTTTTTTTTAAAAATTCCTACTTTATTCAATTTATCAGTCGGATACATCATTTACGCAATGTATCAATCGGATACATCACTTTACACGATGTATCGAGACGTACGCGATGTATCGCGACGTTACTTTATGCAATGTTTCAATCGGGTACATTATTTACGTGATATATCGGTGGGATACATCACTTTATGCGATCAGGACATACGTGATGTATCAGAATATTGAGTGATGTATCCGAAACTGAGATGTAATGTATCAGGACGTTGAGGAATGTATTCAAAATCGGGATGCGATGTATTGAGATATTTTGGAATGTATTCGGATTCCACCAAATTTAAGAGATTTTTATAATTTGAAAAAAATAAAGATAAAATGTAATTAACTTTTAACATTATGAGATTTTTGAATCGATCGAGTAGCTCAGCAACCTGATTGATGGTTTTGACCACTTCAATATATTTAATTATAGACAGTTTTAGAACAAATACAGCTAATAATTTGGTCTTTAGGGTTACACTATTGACCACTGTAATATATTCAAATTCTCACCAAATATTCTTTTTAAATAATTTATGTCATGCTTATTTGATCATTTTTTATGTGTGTCGGATCACATGTTCACATAGCCAACGGACTGCCACGTGGACTTTTTTATTTTCCAAATATAGATAACTTATAATAATAAGGCATAATACATAAACATGACCCTTAACTTGTCTTCAACGGACAACTATGCCCTCCAACTTTGAGTGTGCACAAGTAGACACTTAAACTTGTATAAAATTGAACAAGTAGACACACGTGTCCTACATGGCATAAGACACATAGGATGCCATGTAGGTTACAAAATTGCCATGTAGGGTGCCATGTAGGACGATTGTGTTCATTTGTTCAATTTTATACAAGTTTAAGTGCCTACTTATGCACACCCAAAGTTAAAGGTCATAGTTATCAGCTGACGCCAAGTTAAATATTATGTTTATGTATTATGCCTAATAATAATGATGTAATAAATTATTTTATTTATTATTTTTAAGAGATATGTCGCAGAATGAAAAATAAAATTAATCGTCTTACTCTTTTGAAAGACAAATAATTTGAGATATTTATTCCTTCTATCAACTTTTACTTATTCATTGTACTAAAAATAGATTTTCACTTTTACGTGTTTAGTTTAGAAAATGAGATAATTTAACTTAGTTTCTAGTTTATCACCATTATTAACTATAGTTATTTTTCAATGCAATTCTCAAAATATTGAATTTGTTATATTCAATGTGTGATATAGTAGATAGTTATTTTATTTATAGGTCCTTAAGAGTGTGCCAACTCAATATTGAATAAATAAAATAAACGAAGGGGACATTTTTAAAACTTATGACAAATAATTTGAGAGGAAGAGAATAGTTTAACGTTGTTTATGAATCTATTAGGTTAAAAAATAGTAAAAAAAAAATACTTCTTATTACATTTTTGAATTTAGGGTGATAATAAAATTATTTTCCTTTGATCTATATAAGCTACAAATTTAAATCATGAATCTAATTATTAATCTTTGCATTGCAATAAATTATCAATGTCACACCCTAGAAATATGTCCTTTTCTTGAACATTAAATAAATATAAAATATCTCGTTCACAAACTATTTTTTTATTAATTTTTTCTCAAACATTATTTGAGATGGATGATTTATCATGTAACAAGAAAAGGGTGGAATCCAGAATTTAAGGACCTACTCAACTAAATTTCTACATGAATTTAGACATGATTTTTTTTCTTGTTTCGAAATAAAAATAAATTATTTTATAAGTTGTATGAAAATTATAAATAATATGTCTAGCTTTTAAGAAACTAAAACATAAATATTAAAAGTTGGTTGCATTTATAAGATAAGGTAGCTGTAATTTTCAGTGAACTAACTTATGTTTAATAAAATTAAATTAATTAAAACAAATATAGTAGGTACGATTTTAATCTGAAATCTAAGAATGTTATATACGCCACAATATATTATCAATGTCATATCCATATTATTTATGATTCATAATTATACAAAGACTTTTCTTATAGTTGGTGTATTAATAGTTAACGTTATCTTTGACCAAAGTAAAAAAAGAAGTTAACGTTATCTAAAATTGATTTTCAACATTTAGGGTATGTTTGGAAAGCCACATGGTAATTGGAATTGGTGTAATTATCAGCCTAGTAATTACACAGTCTAGTAATTACACTGACCTGCTTGATTGCCACAGTGTAATTACACTGACCTGTTTGGTTGTCACAGTGTAATTACACATGTCCTGTTTGGATGCCACATTGTAATTACACATGTTGTGTTTGGGTGCACAATTGCAATCATAAAATTATATTAAATTTTAAAAATAAAAATTAATTAATTAAAATTTATACTAGACAAATAAGAAACTTTATAAATGATATTAAATTAAATATTTAAGATATATATTCTTTTTTGAAAATATATTAATTAATAAACATATGTTCTTAACTAATATTATGAAAAAATTATTGATTTATATTTTTTCAAATTAATATATTTCAATTGAATTGATCATAAAAACTAAAAATATGAAGTTTCTACGAACATCGTGAAATGCATGTTTGATAAAAAGATTAACATATAAATAAATGTCATAAATTATTAAATGTTCGACAAAAAGATAATCTATCAAGTCTAATTAAAAAATGACTTGCAATGTGAATTCAATATTACTAAAACAAATGAAACTGAAATTATAACATAAGTTATAAATTCAAAACAAAAATATTAACATAATACT
>JAJOOS010003005.1:0-24012 GCA_029582725.1 Solanum chiquidenum | reverse complement strand
TGTTAAATTACTAGTTTTATGAAAAGAATTCTAAATACATGTCTTGTCATAACATCTAAAAATTAAAATATAATCTTTAAAATATAAAAAGTTCAGGAAGGAATATATATATTGGCCTAATATTATATAAATAAGTATATAAATAATGTAACATGAGGTAGCAAATTAAGCATAAATTAATACAATATAAAGGGTGCATGTGTTAAAGCTAAGGTGCAATATATATAATGTATAAAACATTTAAAAAAAGTTACCTCTTTGATTTATAAATTGAAAATGGACTTGTTGGAGTGTAGTTAAGTTTCTTCTTAAATTCTTCTTTGCTCAACTTTTATGAAGGTGAAGGATGAGAGATGAAGAAAATTTCCTTCGGGTGATTGCATGCCTGCCTATATTATTAACATGAAATAATGTGCCTTTTGAGAAAAGTATCATAGAATATAAAGCTTTAGTTGCATAGAATAAAGTGTAATGACATTTACATTTAGTAAAACCATATCATAGAATAACACTTTAACTGTGTCTTGAAGCCACCACTTATTCTAAAATTTGATATCAAGGTTTTTTAAGGACACTTTTAGGGTGTGTTAGGTACGATATAGAAAGATGTTATTTGTTCTAGAAAATGAGTGAGTTTCGAATTCATTTTTTAATATTTGAAAAAGTCAAAGGGTTAAAAGTACCCTTCAATTATTGGAAATGGATCAAATATACCCTTTGTTTGATTTTGGGGTAAAAAATATAGTATAGATTCACTTTTACCCCTCAAAACTAACAAATGTCATGTCACCATAAAAATCACATAAAATAAAAACGGATTCAGTGGATGAAGTTGATGATTTTTCTTATGGTAAGGACCAATAGAGATCATCTTTGGTGTAAAATCATTTGGATTTAATTCACGTAGTCATACATTTACTTTGAATATGGTGCACAATTTAATAAACGAATTGTCTAAATCCTCAAACATTTCATCAAAGATTTGATTTACAAATTTCTTTGTTTGTGACCCTAATGGATCTTGTCCATTTCTTTCCTTTATGTTGATTAAATGATCCACTTTCCTCCCTTCTTTTATCTATAATGAATTGGTTAAGTACTGTATAAGCGATAACTGACGTCTAATCTGTATACTCATGTCTATCTATGCATTTTTTGCCCTTATATAAAATAGTTAATTATAATACTAGTATATATTTAAGTGAATATTAGGATTGTTTAAGATCAACACATTCACAAAATGAACATTGTAATGATTGATGCATATGTTAAGATTCCATGGTTCTACGAAATTTAATATGATTAAAAAGGACCATGCTATCCAAATGGTGCAAGTAGTACACAAAAACTTGACATGATTTATTACCACCAAATGCCGACCTAGAAATGCATCGGCTTGTAGGTGTAAAAGCATGATTAGTAAATATGTTAGGATCATGAGTTAAACTTAAAATTACATAGAAGAAGAAAGTAATCTAAAAAAATCCTTCAATTTGTTCAAATTCATGCACATGTAGTAAAACATACAATATAATTTTTTTTTAATATAGATGATATTAATTAATTGTTCATATAGTATATTTTTTGAAATAGGAATATGCATGTTTACTTTAGGTCTTATGATCTGTATAGTTAATTATCCCATTTAATTAAAGATGGAGCACATCTATGCCCCCCAAACTCTACATCTATAATCCATCAATACAACTAGGATACAATATTAATCCCATAAATATGGAGTAGTGGAGGATTGACTTAACAAACCAACAATGACACATAATTAAAGCAACTACTTAAAAACACTTATGAAAGCTAGAACAGTCTGTGTAGCTGTGAGTAAGAGGAGTATGATAGCTGCCACAGTTGATATTCCTGCCCAAGGACTATTGAAGTAATTGTGCCTCAAATTTGCCTTCATTCTATTCCATGTTTGTTCACAATGTTGAACGGCTTTTCTGCATTCTTCTTCATAATAGAAGTCGTCTGAAACGGCGACCCCTTTCCCAATTTTGTTAAAGAAGCTAGCTACTTCTTTGTCCTCTCCTATCTTATTCACAATGATTCCGTTCATGCGAAGCAAACTCACATCTTTGTCTGAGTTGATAAGATAACCCATGAAAACTGCAAAATCATTGAAATATCTATGATTTACATCAGAAGACTGTTGTTCATAAGCAATAAGATTTCGCATGAAACCGTTGTAGGTAACACAACTTGTATTTTTCCATTGAGCCAAGTTTAGAATCGTGTTTATGGTAAGGACCAATGGAGAGCAATTTTGGCTTATAAGCATCTGGATTTGATTCACTCAACCCCACAGTCACCTTGAATATGGTAGTGAATATTTTGGTAGACAACTTGTTCATATTCTTAATTCTTTCATTTAGAGATTTCTTTGTTTGCGACCCTAATGTATCTTCACCATCATTTGTTTCCTCTATGTTGATTGAATAATCCACTTCACTTCCTTCTTCTATCTGTAACAATTACATATTCTTTTGAAATGTTTATTAGAGGCACTATGCAATAATCAAACAATTACATATTCTTTTACGAGATACTTCCTTCGTCCCAATTTATATGATGTTGTTTGACTTCACATGTAGTTGAAGAAAAACTTTTGAAATTTGTAGTCTGCAACAAGTAAAGAAAGTGATGAATCATATAAATTGAGATAGACAGAGTACATCAAATTAAAATCAAATGGTTGAGATGAAAAATGTTAAGAGAAGTACAAATAAGCTAATCTGGTAGTATCTAGACACCTCAACTTAACATGTGTATCTCATCGACCCCTCACGTGTGAACTCCAATTGATGGTGAGTATATTTATTTTAGGTCTTTAAGATATATTCAATTGCCAAAAGAAAGGCAGACTAATTATGAAATCAAATACTAATTGATGGTTGAGAGAGAGGCACCTGATCATCTTCTTCAGTTTGATCATCTATTGAGCTCATCTCAATGGAGTGTGCCATCACTCTTTCGTCAACTATAATTCTTACAAAAGACACATTCTTTTCAATTTCAATTCATAAATATCATGGCTATTATTATTAATAATAATTAATCCAATGAAATCCATCATATAATTTTATTTGAAAAGAAAAGATAAAGCAACAAAAGGGAAATTATATAGGGAAAATGGTTTAATATAGCCCCTCAACTTTGCTATTTAAAGGTGATATACCACTCGTTATAAAAATAACTCACATAGTATATCCCTACTGTTACAAAATTGACTCAGATATACCCCTTTATAAAAATTGCTCACATATATCCCTACCATTACAAAAGTAATAAAACTAATTATTTTTTTAAAATCATGTATTTGATCTTTTCCACAAATAAATTATTATTTGACTTCTTGAATTATTATTATTATTTGAGTTTTTTATTCTTATTCATTCTCATTAATTCTTTAGTGTAAAAATAAAAGAAATAAAAAGAAAGAAGAAAATTAAAATTAATTTTTTTCTAGCTATATTGTAATTTAGTTTTTATATCTCTAAAAAAATGGTGCATCTATAATAAATTTTACAAAAAATTAAAGTTAATTAACCATCAAAATAATAAATTTAAATTAGCCGTTGAATTTTAAAAGTAAAAAAATGTGAGAAGGATCAAAATCCTACATATATTTTTTTAATAAAAAAAATTATTTTTTTGTTAGAGGAAAATGGTATATATATATAAGAATATATATGAGTCATTTTCATGACGAAATGTATATCAACTCTAAATAATAAAGTTGAGGGATATATCAAATTCTATTCCCAATTATATATACGTGTCTTGTCAAAACCTGAAAAAAAAAAGGAAACTAATTTGATCTATTAAAAATAAAACACACACTCTCTCATTCTTAATTTGTTAGTCTTAATTTTCTCCTTAGTCCATTTTAAGAAAAAAATTATTTCGCTATTGTTAATTCTTTAATTTTAACTTTTCACCTGATATGTTTATGATCAAAAGGTTAAAAAAAAACCACCTTGATACTTTTAGTATAAAATAATAAGATTCAAAATCTTTTTACTTTCTAAACTCTATATCAAATCAAAATCAAACAAAGAAATTGAAACATACCCTACTTAAAAAATCACTGCTTTAGACAATATTATGTAAATCGTGTCATTCAACTTGAGGTAGCAAAAAATAAAGAGTAATTGATTAGCATAGAACAAGAAATTTAGAAATAAAGAAATACCTCTTTGATTTGGATATTTCTTTTTTTCCTTTTTTTTTCTTTCTAATCTATGAGACCGGTCACCTGTAAATTTATAAGAGAAAATGAGATAAAATATTTTTCATATATAATATAATAATATTTTAATATGTGGCTTTGTTTTGGTCTTTCAACACACAAAATATTGTTGACCAATGATAGTGTCACGATCCAAAAATGGACGTGATGGCACTCGTCTTATCCCACCAAGACAAGTCAGCCTAAAACTCAACCATTACAATAAAATGCGAAAATTTTATAATCTACTCAAAAATACCCCCAAAATCTGGTTGTCACGTGTACAAGCCTCTAAAGTATTACAATTGATTCAGAAGAAAAACACCAGTCTCAAATGACCTTGTTTCTAGAATAGAACAAGATCATAAATAGGAGTAAGAAGGTCCACTGAGATGATAAACAGCTACCTCACAAATCTCCAAGAAGCCTCGGAAAAGAAGAGAATGACAAGTACCACAAAAATCCAGGCTCGTAACCTACAAAAATTGTAGAAGCAAGAGGTGAGTACCAAACCACACGGTACTCAACAAGCAAACTTCTAAACACAAGCTAAGGGAACAGAATACGGGTACTCCTTACACCCCATCCGAACTTCCACAACTACAACCTGCATAAAACCAGCCCAACCTAACAGCTCACAGTTTACATAACACATTGCTCAACAACACTTTAACAAATTACATATCCTCAACAACAACACTTTAACAAATTACATATCCTCAACAACAACACTTTAACAAATTATATATCCTCAACAACAAGCTCAGTATTCATCAACCACAAGTTCCACAAGAAGGCACTCACAAGATCAAGTTCACCAATGATAAAGATGTGCAATGCAATGAAATGCAATGTCAAGTATAGTGATGCATGTCTGACCTAACGATACACACCCGATGTCTCTCAGTCTGGGACCCATGGGGGACATATCTGTCCATGCATCCATCGCGGCGCGCGATACGACCCTCGATAATAGTAACCATCGCGGCACGCGATACATCCCTTGAAATATAGTATCCATCGCAGCACGCAATACGTCCCTCGAAATGGTACATCCTCTTTTCACATAACACTTATCACAACCATGTCTCAGAACAATGCAAATGACATGCTCACACAAATAATGAGGAGATGACCAATTTAATATCAATGTACAATTCACAACAATACAATCGTGACACAACATCAACAATTAAACAACAAGCCTTTTTATTTCCCCTTTTCCATCATTAGAATTATTCAACATGAACAAGTCAACCCATCACCAATTCCCATTACTCCTAAACATATACCACAAGGAAATACACGAATTCTATACGCTTAACAAGGGTTTAGAAATGTCACGCCCCGAGTCTATACCCTGGACGTGGCCGGCACTTGAAGACCATTGCTGGCCCCAAGCGAACCCTTGGCCTGGCTTTCTTAACTCAGTGGAAACTTAACTCAATAGAATGACTCAATGCAATAAGAGGTCATTAAACAACCTAACTGATAAAATCTGGCCCACAAAGGCAACTCGTGTCTCAAAATAGAATATTTATATATATACATAGATGAGAGACTCAAAACTAATTGACTGACAGTCTATGAAGCCTCTAAAAATACTGAGATGGATGTTGGGACGGACCCCGCAACATCCTAATAAAACAAAACTAGGAACACAAAAGAACAGAGTCCTCCGGAAAGCAAGAAGGCTCACCACTGACTCTGGAGTGCTCAGCTGGATCAACGGCGTGCTGGATGCTGATCCTGGGTACCTGCGTCTGCATCATCATAAGATGCAAGCCAACTGGCATCAGTACATTGAATGTACGAGTATGCGAGCTGGAAAGCTAAACAACAACTTAAGCTTGAAAGGAGCACAAAGGAACTTTTACCTTGGCTCTGATCAACTCATGAATAACTGAACTCAATATAAAGCAATAAGACACATGCAATATATATAAAGCTTGAAAAAACAGTGTAAACAACTTAGTTCATTAAAGATAAAACAATAACAAACTCAACTTTACTTATATAAAAGTAATATAACTTTTGTGGGAGGTTCTTTAACAGACAACCACCACTTAGAGCACCAAACAGTCTTCCAATATCAATCACCATTAGATATGAACGTAATCATCACAAGTAGATACACAACATAATTCAATGGTCCTCTCGCGGAACCCAATTCAATGGTCTTCTCATGAAACCCATACCCAAACTGTTAGTGTACCGTAACGTGGTACCCGATCCCAATTAGTGTGCCGGAAGTGACACCCGATCCCATATATGCACCGAAAAGTGGCACCCGATCCAAGTTAGTGTGTCGTACGTGACACCCAATCTAATATATGCGCCGGAACGTGGCACCCGATCCAAGTTAGTGTGTCGGAACGTGACACTCGTTCCCATCATCATACCACAATCACAAACACAATGTACATTCTCATAATCATACAATCAAGTGTTGATTCATGGCATACAATCGTTCATTCATACTCATTTACATTAGGTTTGATCAATAGTGCTACAGTCACATACATACATGCATTATAATGATGCAATTACCCACATACATCACACAAACATGAAATCAAACCATCACCTACCTCGAAAGTAAGCTTGAATCCCCTAAGGCACTTGAATCCTCCCTTTCCAAATTCTTTCCGCTTGTTCAAGATCTACAAACAATTAATACACGCAAGGATCAACAATCAAATGTCTAGTTCTTTGGATTATAACAAATTCAATAACCTAAGACCAAACCCATGATCCTAAGGTGCAACTAGGGCTTTTTCCCACCATCCAATTCAGTCCAAAAACCCTCCCCCAATAGCAATTATCCAAGAATCCAAGTTCTACGGATTGAAAAATGGATTAGAGGAGTAAAACCTTTAGTGCTAGAAGAAGTGGAAATCTATCAAGAACTCGCCCAGGTTCGTCTCCTAGCTCTTAAGAACGAAAATTATAGAATAATAACATTTTTGGGGTTTATTTCTGACTTAAGTCGCGACTGGACCGCCGTAGCGGGACCCAACCCGCCATAGCGGCCCCACCCTAGTGTCTTGCACGGAAATAGAGAGTTTAAATTAGAGTTTCAAACCCCCATTTCACAATACACCTTCAACCCATGACATTCAAAAACTACCTGTTCATGCTAAGATCAGTTTCGAGAGTTCTACTCGTCCGAATTTGATTCTGTAAAGTCGTACGGGTTCATTAACATCTTAGCTATCTACTCATGCAATCAATTTCATTATTACACTTCTCATTCATTACCAGATTTCCCTAGACTCACCTGACTCCAATTTCGTCCAAATTTGGACTAGGCGAGGAAATTTCAAGTACTACTCAAAAGTTTTCTGTCCCAAATTCTTTTCCTATTGGCTTTTCCATAACGATGGGAACAGGTATTGAAAAAGTCAATCAATGATGTTCATTAAGTACTTTTTAAATTTTTTGTGTTTATTAAGAAAAACAATAACGATAACATATAATTTATCAAATTATTCATTTTTAATAAAATTAGATTTATTTTTTTATTCAATAAATTTACGCCTTTGAAGTGATGTGGATTAGATTGATTACACAAATTACTCTCGGATAAATTCGACCACAAAACAACCATCAAGCAACAACATTTTTGAAAATTTGCCAACAATATCATCTTCTAAGTTATTATCATAACACTTTAGTATTTCATCTTTCTTTTTCTCCAATGCACTCAGTGGCAGAGCTAGAATTTTTAATAAGGGGGTTCAAAATCTAAAGGACTAAACACACAAACTAACCGAAGGGGGTTCGACGATTACTATATATACATAAAAAATAATTTTAACCATGTATAAATAGTAATATTTTCCGCCGAACGGGGTTCGCCCTGTTAGAAGGCTGCCTCTGCCCCTGAATGCACTAATGCAAGTTTCCACATCAAGCTAGCCCCTCTTTTCGCTGGAGAAATATAATTGTTGCAGGTACAATAATTTTTACTTCTCCATCGAACTAAGTTCATGAGTCCTTTTATGGTAAGGACCAATGGAGATCAACATTGGCGTATACACATCTATATTTGATGAAGTATTACTGAAATCGAATTATTATGATACTTAGAACACTCAGGGGCGGACCCACGTAGATGCTTTCGGGTGCTCGAGCACCCATCGACTTCGACAATTTTTTTGTATATATATATATATATATATATAGAAAATATGAAAAATACGATATCAAATATAAATAAGCACCATTGAACAAAAGCAGTCGTGGCTGCACTGGTTTTCGTTTGAAATATAAGATGTGCAAAGCAATGCGGGCGAGGGTTCGAATCCACTGCGAATTTTGCACCCTTTTTTTGTCTTTTTCCAGCGACTTTTTTGACTTTTTCCTGCGAACTTTGCACCTTTTTTTAAAATAAAATAAAATTAAGGCTTCTTTTACTCCGAATTTTATACTTATTTTGGTTTTTCCTTTTCTTAATTAGTTTAGGCTGACTAACTTTTTCTTTCTTTTTTTATTTTTAATTTTTCTTATGCTTTAAAACCTTTTTCATGGCCCTGTTTTTGAGATTTTCTTAAAAACAAAACGACCAAATCAATCTTCTTCTTCTTGTTCAAAGAGAAAGCAGCCAGCCCAACAACAAACTTCAAGTTTTTTTTTTCAAAATTAAAGTACAAAAGCAAGGTAATAAAATTTGATGTTTGTGTTGAGAAAATGCGGACTAACACAAAAATATATATGGTCAAAAGTAATGAAATAAAATGGGAAAATAATGACACCAAGAATTTTACGTGAAAACCCTTCTAAACAAGGGAAAAACCACGGGTCAAGAGGAGCAACTGATATTACTATAGTAAAGAATTTTACACTGTAGTCACGAATACAATACTCAAAGTGACTACTACACACTCAAAAGGAATAACACTCTTTTGATTCTCACCTTACTAAAATATCGCTCTCAAAATGGTTTTTCTTGTATAGTATATGGAATACCTCACTTTGCTCTCAGAATGTTTTTTTCTCTCTAATTTTGGTGTGTTCTACAAATGAGCAAGAATGCTCTATTTATAGAAGGAGAAAGCCATGCTTATGTCACTAGTGACATACACAAATGTAACAAATTTCAAAGGTAGGTTGCAAATCTTACCAACTTGCCAACCACCAAATCTTTTATTTTCAACTCTTATCACTATTCCTTTTTAACAATTACTTGTAGGAATTGAGTAGCAAAAGTTGACCAAAAAATATAGGATGGACTCCACAAATCTCCCCCTCCAGTCCCATTTACAAGAAGGAGGTATCTCCAATTTCTTTAGAGAGAGCTCATACCCACAAGTTCTTTGCATAGCTCGAACTTGTCTTTCGGTATCACCTTAGTCAACATATCTTCAGGATTTTCACTTGTGTGGATCTTTTTGACGTGAAATGATTCACTCTCCACTTCCTCACGAATCCAATGATATCCGACGTCAATGTGTTTTGTTCTTGCATGATACATGGAGTTCTTGCTCAAGTCTATTGCACTCTGACTGTCACAATAGACAATATACTCCATCTGATGGAAACCAAGCTCTTGAAGAAATCGCTTTAGCCATATCATCTCATTGCCGGCTTCTGTAGTCGCAATATACTCAGCTTCAGTTGTAGATAGTGCAACACACTTCTGCAACTTCGACTGCCATGATATAGCTCCACCCGAAAAAAGTAAACAAATATCTAGTAATGGATTTTCTGTTATCAAGGTCACCTGCCATATCAGCATCTGTATAGCCCTTCAAGATTGGATTTGATGCTCCAAAACACAAGCATTCATCTGAGCTTCCTCTAACATACCTGAGTATCCACTTCACAGCTTCCCAGTGCTCTTTTCCCGGATTGTCAAGAAATCTTCTGACAACACCAACTGTGTGAGCAATAACAGGTCTAGTGCATACCATTGCATACATTAAACTTCCGACGACGGAGGAATATGGAACTTTGGCCATGCTTTATTTTTCCTTCCTAGTTGTAGGACACATCTTCTTGCTCAACTTCATATGACCAGCAAGAGGTGTGCTAATATGTTTAGCATTCTTCATATTGAAGCGCTCTAGTACACGTTCAATGTACTTCTTCTGTGACAAGTAAATCTTCCTTTCATCTCTGAGACGAGTAATTCTCATGCCCAAAATTTACTTGGCATGACCCAAGTCTTTCATAGCAAAAGATTTACGCAATTCTTTTTTCAACTCGTCAATCTTGGAAGTATTCTTGCCCACAATTAACATATAATCCACATACAACAAAAGGATGATAAAATCATTGTCAGAATTTTTTTGTACAAATACACAATGATCTGAATAAGTCTTCTTATAGCCTTGCTCCACCATAACATATTCAAACTTCTTATACCACTGTCTAGGAGCTTGCTTTAAGCCATAAAGACTCTTTTTGAGTTTGCACACAAAATTTTCTTTACCTTCTACTTTGAACCCCTCAGGTTGTTCCATATAAATTTCTTCTTCTAGGTCACCGTGAAGGAAAGCCGTCTTCACATTCATCTGCTCAATCTCTAAATTAACACTAGCAGTCAAACCCAGAACTGTACGAATCGAGGACATTTTCACAACAGGAGAAAATATTTCGTCAAAGTCAATACCCTTCCTTTGACCAAATCCCTTAACAACTAATCTAGCTTTGTGCCTGGGTTTGAAGTTGTGTTCTTCAACTTTAACTTTGAACACCCACTTGTTCTTCAAAGCTCATGCCCTTGGGCAATTTTACCAACTCATAAGTGTGATTCTCATGCACAGACTTCATCGCATCTTGCATGGCTTCAATCTATTGATCCCTGTGCTCATCTTTCATGGCCTCCTCATAACATTCAGGTTCTCCCCCATCAGTGAGTAATACATATTCATTGGGTGAATAACGGGAGGAAGGAACCCGCTGCCTTATGGACCTCCTGAGCGGATATTTGATTCGTCCACAACTTCATGAGTAGGAGGATCATCAATAACAATATAATTGTTATTATCAACATCAACTTGTTGATTCGATACATAATTATGGGAGTCACCGTGATCATCAAGCCCAATTACATCATGCACACTTGTGTGAGGAACTTCATCTAGATGAACTATACCATCAAAACTTGAAGATTCTAGCTTCTCTGCTTTGTTAATATTTTCAATTGTTTGATTCTCCATGAAAATAATATCATGGCTTCTCATGAGTTTCTTCTCAATTGGATCATATAGCCTGTAACCAAATTCATCAAGGCCATATCCAATGAAGATGCACTGCTTTGTCTTGGCATCCAACTTTGACCTCTCATCTTTCGGCACATGTACAAAAGCTTTGCAACCAAATACTCTCAAATGGTCATAGGAAACATCATTTCCATACCAAACTCTATTTGGAACATCACTTTGCAAAACAACAGTAGGAGATAGATTAATAGCATGTGCAACGGTCAATAAGGCCTCACCCCAAAATGAGTTCGGCAACTTTGCTTCAGAAAGCAAACATCTAACTCTTTCCATCAAGGTCCTGTTCATCCTCTCAGCCAAACCATTAAGCTGAGGAGTCTTGGGAGGAGTCTTTTGGTGTCTAATACCTTGATGCTTGCAGTATTCGTCAAATGGTCCACAATATTCACCACCATTATCAGTACGAATACATTTAAGTTTCTTTCCAGTTTATCTTTCAACTGAAGCCTGAAACTGCTTAAAGACACCTAACACTTGGTCTTTAGTCTTCAAGACATAGACCCAAAGTTTTCCCGAACAGTCATCAATAAAAGTGACAAAGTAGAGTGCACCACCCAATGTCTTTGTCTTCATTGGACCACATAAATCAGAGTGCACCAATTCAAGCAACTCTGTCTTTCTTGAAGGAGGGTAGGACTTAAATGAAACTCTATTTTGTTTACCAGCCAAACAGTGCTCACACTTTTCTAATTTAGCACTTTTGAAATTTGACAATAACTTCTTCTTGGCTAGAACATTAAGTCATTTCTCGCTGATGTGGCTAAGCCTCTTGTGCCATAACGTTGAAGAGCTATCGCTTTCAAGCAGAGATCGTAGTCCAGTATAGACCACGACGTTTGTTACCACGATCCACAACAAAGGAACCCTTAATGAGTTTCCATTTTCCATCACCGTTGGTACTAACATATTCATCATCCAAAACACCAACAGAAATCAGGTTTAGACGAACATCAGGAGCATGTTTCACATTGTTCAAAACTAGTTTAGTTTCAACACTAGTTTTCAAACAAATTGTACCAATACCAACCACTTTGAAACAGTCTCATTACCCATACTCAAGGTTCCAAAATCACCAGGAGTATAGGAAAAGAAAAAGTCCTTCCTTGATGTCACGTGAGATGCGGCACCAGTGTCCACAACCCAGCTTGACTCATCACAAGCAATATTTATCATATCCACATCAAGGACGGTAATAAGATCTTCGGTGGTGATAGTGGCTAGGCAATTTTCATTGCCATCTTCTTTCGTTTCCTCTTTGTTTTTATTCTCCCTTTTCAACTTCCTGCAGAATTTCTTTGTGTGCCTTTTCATGCCAAAATGATAGCACTCAATATCCTTAAGTCTGCCTCTGGATTTGCTCCTATTTTGTTCTCTATTTTGAGAACCACGAGTTTTGTTTCTCCCCTTGGAGCCAGTTATCAGGACATCCGATGAAGAAGAACCTTGAGATTTTCTTCTCATTTCTTCGTTCAAGACACTACTCTTGGCGGAATCCATTGAGATCACACCATCCGGAGCAAAATTTGACAATGAAGTTCTAAATGTTTCCCAAGAGTCTGGTAGGGAACCAAGTAGAAGCAAGCCTTGAATTTCTTCATCAAATTTAATGCCCATAGCAGATAATTGGTTCATGATCCCCTGAAAATTATTCAGATGGTCTGTCATAGGAGAACCATCATGATACTTTAAACTCAACATCTGCTTTATTAGGAACATTTTGTTGTTGCCAGTCTTCCGAGCATACAAACTTTTAAGATGCTCTCATAGGGTTCGAGCATGTGTCTCCCCACAAATATGATTCAACACATTATCGTCAACCCATTGCCTAATGAATCCACAAATTTGTCTGTGCAATAGATTTCACTCTTCATCTATTTTATTATCAGGCTTTACAGTGGTAAAGACTGGTTGATAAAAATTCTTGACACAAAGCAAATCTTTCATTTTCCCCTTCCAAATGGCATAATTAACACCATTCAAAGTAACCATTCTACTTGTGTTGGCTTCCATCGTTTTCCCCTAAAAATATAGTTATTGCAAGCCAAAGTAAATCTTTTATGATGTGGAAGTTCAGACTGTGCTGCAACCACATAGCATACTCAGATAAAATCTTGGTTCTGATACCAGTTTGTTGGGAAAATGCGGACTAACACAAAAATATATATGGTCAAAAGTAATGAAATAAAATGGGAAATAATGACACCAAGAATTTTACGTGAAAACCCTTCTAAATAAGGGAAAAACCACGGGTCAAGAGGAGCAACTGATATTACTATAGTAAGGAATTTTACACTGTAGTCACGAATACAATACTCAAAGTGACTACTACACACTCAGAAGGAATAACACTCTTTTGATTCTCACCTTACTAAAATATCGCTCACACTCTATTTTTCTTGTATAGTCTATGGAATACCTCACTTTGCTCTCAAAATGTTTTTTTCTCTCTAATTTTGGTGTGTTCTACAAATGAGCAAGAATGCTTTATTTATAGAAGGAGAAAGCCATGCTTATGTCACTAGTGACATACACAAATGTAACAAATTTCAAAGGTAGGTTGCAAATCTTACCAACTTGCCAACCACCAAATCTTTTATTTTCAACTCTTATCACTATTCCTTTTTAACAATTACTTATAGCAATTGAGTAGCAAAAGTTGACCAAAAAATATGGGATGGACTCCACAGTTTGGAGATTTTTATTGCTTATGGTTAGTACTCTCAAGTTTGAATTCTTAAAATAGATTCCACATACTTTTTTTGTTACTTGATAAATAGGTTTAGAGTCTCACATATTTAGAGTCTACTGCTTTTGTGAAACGAGCTTTCTCATCATTGAAGTACATTAAAAATGAACTTTGTAATAGTATTGGTGATGAATTGTTGAATGGTTGTTTAGTTGGCTATGTAGAGAGTAAGATATTCACAAATGTAAGCAATGATGCTATTATTTATCGTTGTCAACATATGAAAAGTCGTCGAGCACAGTAATGACTTTAAGACTAGAAGTCTCTTTTTGTAATGATAATATTACTAGTAGGTCATGGTTGACTTATAATTAAAGGTTGTTTTTTATGATGATAATATTAATCGTTGTTTTATTTTTTTACTTTTTTTTATTAAAGAGTTTGAGTTAGTATACGTTTACACTATGTAATTGCTAACAATTTTATGTTAAAGGAAGTGAGCACCCACAACCTTTAAATCCTGGATCCGCCACTGAGAACACTCCAACGAGTATGTGTTTATTAGTGAATTGGAAGATGAAGTATTACTGAAATCGAATCATTATGTCACATTTCTAGAAAATGATTTTCCAAGGAAGGAGAGCCTCTTTATGAAATGCTGAACCACGAGATGTCACATTTTGTTTTTTTCATATTTGTAAGTTACTATTTCTTCAATTTCCTTGAAATTGAGGTTCTTTATTTTAACTACGGTTTATAGGTGGATTATCTATAGTCTCTGTTTGACATTTATTGAGACTATGTTTAGAGTTCATTATTTTAGTATAATAACTTTGTAGATGCTGATGTTTCAGATTTTCTTTATTTGTCTTAGTGAGTGGGCAGTGAATATTCAGCGTGACAGTTATGCATCCTATGTTGGACACTACCCAATGTTGGCGTATTTTGCCATTGCAGAAAATGAATCAATTGGGAGAGAACGCTACAATTTTATGCAGGTTTGTGCTTGTTAAAAATGCTCATCTTGTTTTGCAATTTTTTAGATTTTAATATGCTGGCTTGCATAATGATTGTTCTGTAGGTTTTCTATGTTGATTTGCATAATGAGTGGACTAAGTGCTTTTAGAACTGAACATTTGTTCAATGTGGATGAATATCACAATTCTCATGTCAATTTCAGTTAGGAAAACTTGGGTACTTAAATTTAATGGGGGTAATTTGATTGAATTGAAAAAGAAAGACATATATATGAGTATTTTATTAGAAAATATTTTAAGACTGGTTTAGAGTCGCCACTTAATTTTTGAGAAAAATCAAGAAAACTACTGTTTTCAAAAGACTAAAACAGGAATCTAATGAAAACTTAAAAGGGTTCGGGGTTCTTATTAATATTCTAAGAAGGTTTTTATAGCACCTAGAATATCAGCTAATGCGGTTATCCGACAATTAATTTATTTGGCTAAAATAATTTAACTTGACTTAAATTGCAAAAGTGAATTATTTTATAGTTGGAACTATTTTAAAAAAAGGGACAAGGAGAAATATTGCGATATTATCTAAGTTAAGCATTTTGATAGATTATGTTTCAATATTATAGGAAGCGAGTAGTTAATTAGTTAATTTTTTAGAAGATTAGTAGAATGACTATCTTTCGGGGAATTAAATCGTAGTAACCTTAAGACTAACAACAAATATCAACAGGTAAACATATATAAAATAAAGTAAAGAAGGAAATTTGGGCCCAAGTCTGGTTTACTGTTCGTCTGGGCCAGTACTTGGGCCTAATCTTGATTTGGGTCGAAGGCCCATTCGAATCACCCGCACCTGTCTTAGTCTAACATAACAAAAATGTTGTTCTTTGGGCTTTAGGCCCGATTTTTCCACCTGTCCTAATAATTAACAAAATAATAATAAGCAAGGCAAAGGAGGGGCTTAGGCCCAAAGTAACAAAATACAATTTCTTAAAGAAGTGTGAGCCTTTTAAAACCCAATCTTTCAATTTCTCGATCTGTTGCGTCTTTCAACTTTGGGACCTGTTCATCAATTCTTAATAGGTTGGCTGACTCGTATAGAAGGGGATATGGGCCTCCGCGGCCCAAAGGAAAATGCGAGGATAGAGTCCGTGAGGACCCGGACAAATTTCACATGCAAACACAAAAATGAGAATCAATAAGTAAGAGTTATGAATAATGTAAGAAAAAAAAAACACCCAAATAAAACAGAATTAACATGCTACCATATTCTAAAATTTTTACACTATCATATTCTAATATTTATTACACTTCTATATTCTGAAATTCATTATACTACCATATTCTAAAATCTATATACTATCGTATTCTAAGACTCACATACTATCATATTTTAATATTTATTATACTCCCATATTCTAAAATTAGCACAATAAAAGATAATGTATATCACCAAGTGCCTTAAATCCCTACACATGATTTTTAAATGACCCTCTACAATTGAAACCGTAATCCAAGTCAAACAAATACGAAACCGGCAATAAGTAATTAATACTTCATCCTAAGACTTTCAATAAGCTATGACCCTTAGTGACAATATGCTTTTAGTAATCCATTTCGCACCCAACAAATGTTAACAGTAAGCAATAAGAGGTAGTCCATGTTAACCGACCATTCGACTTATCATAAAGCAATACACAAACTAAAGAAGACACGACTAGATTTAGATAAAGAAAGTTGAAATGGGACTCGATTAGATGGTCTGTGACTGAACTTAAAACAGGATAGAAACACAGAGTAGGAAAAAAAAAGGAAAAAAAAAAAACACGAAACGATTGGATCAAATAGCTTAAGTACGATATTTAGACAACCCCTTTGAAACAATGCTAAGCACAAGAAAGGCTTAGATCACAGTAAGCCGTAAACAAAGAACTAACGAATGAAGGAAAATAAGCTATTGCATTCTACAAATAGTAGGTAACACGATAAACAACTTTCATATCAACAAGTTTGCCAAGATTCTGTTTATTTTGTAAAAGAAATAGCATTGATAGTAAAAAAAAAGTTGTGGCAAAGCTCACGCTTAAGAAAACAGAAAGATCACAACATTAAGCACGAATCCATAAACTTTAATTCGATATTGCAACTGACTCAATGAAGCGACCAAAAAAATACATTATGTCAAAATATTATAAACTAACAGCCAACTAAACACAACATAAAGAGCTTTTCAAACATTATAAGGTCATTTTGGGATAGAAGAAGGTGATACCTCTTTTGGGCAGCGAACAGGGATGATAAACTCGAGCAGGAATGAGCAGTGATCTCCCACCAAAGGAGAATCCGAAAACTTCAAACTCAAACAGTGAATCGGAATGTATGAGCTAACTTCGAAAGGAAATCTTTCAAGAACTTGGGGCCAGAAAATTGTATTCGAATTCCTAAAGCGTAAAAATAACTTCCGTTCTTTCTTTGCTTTCTCACTTTTCTCTTATTTAATTTTTTTTTGTTTTCTTTCCTTTTTCTTTTTTTTCCAAAAAATTCTCCCCCCTTATAATGAATAAGAAAGAGTATTATATAGATGGGACATTAGGGTTCCAAATTTGGGGGGGAAAAGGTAAAAAAACGGATAAGAACCAAGACCCATTCCAAATTTGAATTAAAAAATCTTTCACCATTTAAGGGCAACACCTTTTCCTTCAAGTTTTGTCCCATTCCGGAAGAGGAAATGGGACAGCCGCGTGCCTGCTGCATGCTGTACGATTTTCTGGGCTGCTGGCTCTCTTGTCGCTTCTGGATTTTGAACGTTGAAGAAGATGGAGTTGGACGTTGTTTCTGGGTTCTCTTTGTGAAGGGAAAAGTAGACAGATTGAGTCGGATATGGGCTGCTGTATTTGCTGGAATTGAATTGGATTTGGTCATTTTTTAATGTTGTGGGCTGATTTCGGTGGGCTGCTGTACATGTATGCTGGAAAGGATGGGCTGAAATTTGGAGTTGGAGAAATTGAGTTGGAAATGTTGAAAGAGTGGGGCTGGGCTGCTGGAATTTGGGGAATTGTATGGCTGGAAGGCTTGTTGGAAAATGCAGCATAAAATCCCAAAATTTGGTCATTTAAAATGGGTAAGGGTAAAAAATTAAATCGGTTAGATTTCAAATTTTAAAAAATAGCCACATTGAGTTGAATTAACAAATTCGGCTAAAACCTAAATAAGGCGAACTAATATAAATTAATTAATGAGCTTCTTAATGTTAACGAAATAAAACAATTAATTCGATTGTAAACTAATTAATTTAAAACTATAGCCATAACTTAAATGACGTAACTTAAATAAGAAGTGCTCTTCAAGTCAACAAAATTAAATAAGACGAAATAACATAAAATAAGAATAATTAAACTAATAAAATAAATAACTTATAAGTATACTTTAAACCAAATTAATTTAATTGAATATTTAATTAAAACAAACTCTTTTTGAGACGACTTTCGAATAATCATAAAATATACTAATTATATACATAATTATGCAAAACATATATATTATCTAAAAATTATAAAAAGTAATAAAACTACCTTAAAATAACTTGAAAAATATTTGAATTTTGTAAAGTCAATTATTTAAATCGTTTGAAAATTAAGAAGCTCGGAAATTAATTATTATTGGAGAGGGTCAAAATTGGGTGTCAACAATGAGCTTGTCAATCTTTGGTAAGGAAGGAAGAATATTATATAATGAATGATATTTCATCATGAACTTCCTTAATTTATCATGTCATGAAGTTTGAGTACAAAGAACACTTATAGGGTGTGTTTGGGGTGGGGATGAAGTTAATGGGGTTAATTGGTAGTGGGATTGTGTTGGAAGGTGGAATATTAGATAACTATAAAACATCTATAAATAAAAATAATTTAGTAAATTATACTTTGTACTTTTTTTTAAAAAAAAAAATAGGCGAGAAACTAGCTAAAATAACTCTTATTTTGGACTGAGGGAGAACTACATAGTCTTGTGAGAACGTTTTAATTTAATTGATTGAGGGGAGCAACTTTAATTTAATTGATTTGGGAGAGCAACTTTTGCCACCTATATGCCTGGGTGTTCACGGTTCAGTTTGAATAGTTTTTTTAATTTTAAATTAAAATCAATCAATTTGGTCGATTTTTGAATTATTAAAATTAAACAAAATTAAATATAATATACATTTATTGATTTGATTGTTGTTCGATTGTTCGTTTTTTAACCATGCTTAAATATATACCCTTTCCTTCTTTTTCTACTATTATTTCTTGACACTAAATAAATAAATAAATAAAGTGAATTTTTTTATTAGGTAAATGTGAAGTCATTTCATTAGAACATAATCATAACAAGTCAAATTTATTTATCTATGCAATGACTTAATTAGAATTGTGTAATAGATAAAATCATCTAATACTTGTTGCTGGTGGAAGGTGAGATATATAAATATTTGAAATAAACTAATCAGCATTCATTCAATTATAAACATAGTTACTACTTACTTAGTGGCACGTATGATAGCTAGTATAGTCTGTATAGTTGTGAGTATGAGGAGTATGATGGCTGCCATTGTTGAAGCTCCTATTGAAGTAATTGTGCCTCAAATTTGCCTTCATTCTGTTCCATCGTTGTTCACAATGTTCGGCAGTTTTTCTTAATTCTTCTTTGTAATAGAAGTTGGAATTAACAGTAACCCCATTTCCGATTTTGTTGAAGAGGCTAGCTACTTCCTTGTCCTCTCCCATCCAACTCTCTATGATTCCTTTTCGGCGAAGTAAATTTACATCTTTGTCTGAGTCGATAAGATAATCCATGAAAACTGCATAATCACTGAAATATGTATGTTGTACATCAAATGATTGTTGCTCATAAGCAATGAAATTTCGCAAGAAGGTTTCCGTATCATCGTTGACTTGAAAACAAGGGATTGTCATAAATCCATTCTCAAACTTTATATCAAATAAACTTGTCATATTTTTTACCTTTGCAAAGCTAACTCCAGCTTCAGAAAGCTCTGTTGCATTTGGCATCACCCTTTGACACTTTATGCTATTGTTTAACTTTTTCATGGGATTCCCATGACATGAAAATATGTGTACTAGATGAAGTAAATGTTTGATATTTGTTGTGTTACATTCTCTCTCTGTAAAGGTTATTTTTGGCAAATCAACAAAAAAGGTAAACAAATTATTCACCATAATGGCCAATGATGATTCATCAGGTTGCTTTGTCATGTCATGTAGTTGGTTGAGGACAAAGAAAGGAAGTTGGTTTTCTAGTAACATCATATCTCTGAATATGTAACTATCATTAATATTGATAATTTTGTCTTTCCATATTTGACAACACTCTCGAATAAACTCAACCACAAAACAACCATCAAGCAATAACATTTGACAAAATTGACTATCATTAGCAAGCTCTTCTATATCATCGTAACACTTTAGTGCTTCCTTCTTCAGTTTCCACAATTCACTGAGACAACTTCTCACATCAAGCCCCTCTTTTCGTTTACAAAATCGTTGTAGGTACAATAGTTTGTACTTTTCCATTGGATCAAGTCGAAGATTTTTCTTATGATAAGGACCAATAGAGACCATCTTTGGTGTATAAGCATCTGGATTTAATTCACGTAGCCATACATTTACTTTAAATATGGTACGGAATTTAATAGATGAATTGTCAAAATCCTTAAGCATTTCATCAATTCTTTCATTTGTTTCCCCTACTTCCCTCACTTCTTCTATGTCAATTAAATGATCTACTTCCCTCACTTCTTCTATTTCTATCTGTAATAGAAAAGAGCAACAAATTTTAAAATGTTTATTAGAAGCATTATGCAATAAGCAAACAATTATTTATTTTTTAAAAAGTCATTATTTTTTTTAGGGAAAAAAGTAACTATATCCCTCGTGCCTCAACTTTGCGATCTAGATTGAATATATCTTTGTTGAAAAATGGGTACATATATACCTTCATAGTTTAATAAATGATGCATATTTACCCTTTTCGCTCATAGAATGATTTAAAAGAAAATTAAATCTGATTTTTTAATATTTAAATGCAACTTTAGACTCGATTCAAATAAAAAATAATTCAAAAGGTGTAAAATCATGGTTAGTGAATGTGTAAGGTCAATGAGATATACCTAAAATTACATAAAAGAGAATAACTCTAAAAAAAATTACAATCTCTAGCAATTTTTTTAATATTTAATTGCCAAAAGAAAAATGGGTTAACAAATTCAAAAACTAATTTGTAATATAATTGAGAGAAAAACCTCATTATTTTCAGTTTGAGGAAATAGTGAAATTTGGTCATCTGTTGTGGTAATTTCAATGGAGTGTGCCATTCCTTTTTCTTCAACTCTAATTTTCTATAAAAGACACATCATGAAAAAACTTAATCAAAAAACAAAAATAAAATGATTTTACTATATAGTTTTTATAGTTAAAGTAAACATCTGAATAACTATAAAGAAAAAAATATTTTATCCATAAACTCATAAATCTCCGAATGCTCTTGCTTCTTCACAACTTCCCACCATTTGAAAATACCTAGCATGACTCCTACTTTAACTCAAAACAAGAAAAAGTTTTCTTATATATTCTGACTATAAATTTCATTTAAACATAAATTCAAATATCAATTTCTAAATAAATATAAATTTCTATTTTAACTTTGAATTCTTTTTTCAACGAATGATCAACTCAATGATAAATAGTCTCATTCTGTACAAGAAAATAATTAATTATCAGATGGAATATATTAATTCAAGCTAGACATATCATTCATTTAAAGGTTAATTTCATATATGATTGCTCAACTAATATTTTATTATCTTAAAAAGCGATAATTCTTCGTGATTTCATATTTTTTCAATTATGATAATAATTATTAATTGAGAGACTATCTAAGATATCAACTTTATTATTGAACTTGAGACTTGATAGTTTCCACCGCCTATCCAAGGTTAAGCCCTGAAATTTGACGGCGGACTTAAAAAACCAGACACTTTATGCACAATCATACTGATTACTGGCACAGACTACGAAGAATGTAATTGAATTCTTGAGCAAATCATAGAATGAAACATGTAGAAAACTTACCCTTTTGATTTTTTCCCTTATTGCTCTTGCATATCCTCTATATAATATAATATAGTATATAATAAGAGGATTTCAAATTTATAGTACAAAAACCGATTTATTTTAATTATTTAAATTTGTTATATGTAATGACAACTGGAGTCCAGAAGTGTTCAAGAATAAAAAAGTCAACAAGGTATAGTTGTACAATTGATAATCCACGTTATAGAATCATATAGTAAAATAAATCTCATTACAATAATCATTTTTAAATAATATTTTATTATAATAATTTAATTTTCTTCAGAATCAAATTTTCATGCCATATTTTACTTTTCTATGACAACATGCTATTTATAATAACAATGACATTCATTATAGCGGTACATTTTTTGTAAAATTGTCCTTTGTAACTATCATACACAGAGGCGGACCCATCCTATAGAGTGGGAGTGCACGTCCACCTGTTAACTTATGAAAAAAAATCATGTGTATAGGTGTATATCTATCTTGAAAAATTGACATAAATTAAGATATAATTAAATGTGCACCCATGAAGAGTATAGGTTTGTCATTGTGCTACTGGTATAAGGCTAAATAAATTACCCATGAGAAAGTCTTCAACTCCTGGATTCGCTGATCATATTCAAATATTGTATTTTGTAAATTTTAATTATGAATATTTAAAGAAAAAAGATGTATACAAACCGTACCATCATTTATGGCCATAACTTTATAAGGAAAAACTACTTGTCTTTATTTTTTTTTTTTACATTCATACTCTTTCTAATTTTCTTGTTAAATTGGTTAAGCAATACATTTTCTTATTTTGGTACACAAAATCATTAAACTATATTTTGTGTATTTTTATTTATAAATCAATCTTTAAATAAAATTCAATTAATAATAATTTTTAAAATTTCATATAGAATAAAATCAACACAAACAAACAAGTTTTTCTAGTACATATTCACGTACTAAAAATCCTAAATTCGTCTCTGACTATTGAAATTGAAGGAGAGAGTGAGAATATGAGGGTACATTTTTCTAAATATTAACTATTACAAAATAATTTTGGCATAATATTTATTCATTCTATGAACTGGAGATGCGTTTGAATTGTCAAAGTTAAATAAATTACATCATTTTATACAAAGAATCAAAGTCAATGGATTATCTATCTTTCATATTATACCCTCCGTCCTAAACTAATTGTTATGTTTTTTTTCTTGAAAGTTAATTTGATGAAAAAATATTTTTTAAAATATTAATTAAAATTTACATAATTTGATTTTTAAAAAGTAAAATATGTCAATTAATATAATAGGAAGGAAGTACTAGTTTTCAATAATCATCATGTCGTGACGTGCTATATATTTTATAACTACATGAATTGGCTCTAATAATGTTAGAGCAACATGCCCCTTTCACATTACAAGTTTTTTTTTAATCCCATTCGGTGTTTGAAGCTCATATTAAAGTCTCAATTAAATTCGAATCACGCACTGTAGAGTTCATTCGTGGGTGACACTCTCAACAAAATTTTCTCCATATTTAAGACTCGAATCCAAAATCTCTGAATGAATCAATTTTATCATTGCACCGTAACTCATAATGGTCACGTTACAATTTGTTAATAGTATAAACGGATAGTGACACTATTTTAGTAGGTTTTTGAGTTTTGAATATATAACTAAATGTTGTTTTGGAAAAAAAAGAAAAGAGAAGTGAATTGTATATTTGGACAAGCAGGAGTATTTCTTACACTTTTGTGACG
>JAJOOS010003003.1:0-25578 GCA_029582725.1 Solanum chiquidenum | reverse complement strand
TTCTTTCTTGCTATATCTTGTTAAAAATCCAGTTTTTTTTGCTTATCTTGGAAGTGATCACTGATTTTGGGAAGTGGGGTTTTTCTTTCTTGCTATATCTTGTTAAAAATCCAGTCTTTTTGCTTATCTTGGAAGTGATTTTGGTAAGTGGGGTTTTTTCTTTCTTGCTATATCTTGTTAAAAATCCAGTTTTTTTTGCTTATCTTGGAAGTGATCACTGATTTTGGGAAGTGGGGTTTTTCTTTCTTGCTATATGTTGTTAAAAATCCATTCTTTTTTGTTTTCTTGGGAGTGATCACTGATTTTGGGAGGGTGGGGTTTTTCTTTCTTGCTATATCTTGTTAAAAATCCAGTCTTTTTGCTTATCTTGGAAGTGATTTTGGTAAGTGGGGTTTTTGTTTCTTGCTGTATCTTGTTAAAAATCCTGTCTTTTTGTTATCTTGAAAGTGATTATGGTAAGTGGGAGTTTTGTTTCTTGGTATATCTTGTTAAAAATCTATTCTTTTTTCTTATGTTGGAAGTGATTTTGGATTTTGGTAAGTGGGGTTTTTTCTTTCTTTCTCTATCTTGTTAAAGATCTAATTTTTTTTTTTGGGTATTGTAGCCATTTTAGTGCATAGATGGTTGCCAGGTTCAAGAAATTTGAAGAAATCAGTGCATTTGTGTCTGCAAGGACTGGCTTTGGCTTGTGGGATTTTTGGGATATGGACAAAATTTCATAGCAGAGATGGGATTGTGGCTAATTTCTATAGTTTGCATTCTTGGATGGGTATCATTTGTGTTTCCCTATTTGGAGCTCAGGTATTTCTTCTGCACATTTTGTTCCCTCAACTATTTTTGGTAAAAAAAATTAATTTAAATTAAAGAAAAAATGACATTAAATTTGATTCTGCATAAAGTTCCAAGTATGACATTGAAGCTCATTCTGAAAGTTGTCTGGTCTTTTGAGAATGTAAATTTATCATCCATTAGTACTGTTTATTCCTTTTGAAGTATAGAGTATCTTATCATGTACTCTATTTTTTACTTCCTATTATAGTGATCCCTCCGTTTCAATTGTTTGTCTGGTTTTGGTTTTGGTTTTAACTTGACACGAAGTTTACGAAAGTAAATAAGACTTTTGAATCTTCTGGTCTTACATTGAAGATATGTAGAATGTGCTAAGATGTGGAAAGTTGGAATAAAAGGAAAGACATGTTCTCTTTTAAATGGACTAAACAAGAAAGTAAGACTAACATATTGAAACGGAGGGAGGGAGTAGTTTGGTGGCATCAGGCATGTCACATCTTTGAAATTAGGATAAAGTCACTTATTAGTGCAATAATTGTGATTTGTGCATAGAGAAGCTTCAATGTGGCCTAGAGATTTGATAGATGTACTACGTGTTAATTTGAGCAAGGTGATATTTAAGGGGATGTAGAAATGGTCCTACAAATGGGGTCTTGAAAAATGGGAGTACAAGAGTATAGTTTTTTCAGTAGATATTTTTCTTGCCTAGCAGTTTTTTGCTTTTGGGATATGTTTATATGTGTCTCTTCTATAACTTGGTAGTGCCAGTAAATATATTTGGTCGAGGCTTGAGATTTCAATGGACTACACATGCTTCAGGTTAGAGCATTCATGAGCTATGATGCTCGGATCCTTTGAGAATGTTGCCAGGTGGGTCAGATCCTCCGTAAGTAATGCAATTATGCAGGATCCGACACAAAGGTGGTAGTATTTTTGGAGGTCGAGCAACATAGGTCATGAGGACATGCTTCAGGTTAAGAGCACTGAGAACCTTTTTGACTAGCCAAGACAACAACAAATTTAGCACATACCTTACCGGATTTGCAACCTTCTTCTGCTCTAGAGTTGAAAAAGAGTGCAATAATGGATCACGGAGTGAACTCATGAGTCATGAGGTACATTAATTCGCTTTTAGAAGAAATGGTTCCCATACATGTATCGCGGAATCATACACATTACAAAAATATTGTAGACTATATATACCTGCATTGTGAGAGTGGGAGGGGGTTAATAATGTCATCTTTCTAAAGGTTATAGTTGCTACAATTCTTGTTCACGTTGCACCTTCACCTAGCCAAAATCCAACTCCGACAAACTACATTTTTTGCTTACGGAGATTCTCAAGTAAAAATCTCCACCATGAAGTAAAGTAGAAGTTGAGCGACTTTGCACTTAAGTACTACACAGAATAGTCGAAAACAGACACTAAACTAGCCTCAGCAGGCAAGTAAATGCTTCAACTTTAAGTATGCACATAAAGACACCTCAATTTGGTCTTAACTGACAACTTAACACTCCAACTCGTTCCCACTGTCTAGCAGTTTCGTAGAAACTTTGGATATGTTCAAGAACAAGTGAAATAGCCGAGCACAATGTTTCTGTTTGCATCTCAACTTGTTTATCTACATTGATTTATAACCGGAAAAAGAAGTTTAATTGCTTGTAATGGTGTTTCATGTTACTGCAGTGGCTGATGGGCTTCTTAAGCTTTTGGCACAGAGGAGAAGTCCGAATGACAAGAATACGTATTCTCCCATGGCATGTATTCCTCGGTCTTTACACATATGGCTTGGCAGTGGCAACAGCAGAAACAGGACTTCTCGAGAAGTTAACCTTCTTGCAAACAAACGGAGCTGTACAGAAACGTTGCACAGAATCCATGATCGTAAATGGCATGGGACTAAGTTTAGCTCTCCTCAGTGGCATGGTGATATTTGCTGCTGTGTTACCAAAACATCAAACGCCACATTCGAAGACTGTTTACTCTAGTAATAAGCTACATTCTTAAGTTCTTCATACATGACGATACCGCGATAATTCGCATGTAAATACGCTATTTATCAGTGGTGTTTATAAAATGAAGAAGGTCCAACAAGTTCCTTTTTTTTCAACATCTTTGTTGCAATTTGGTATGCCAGTCTTGCTGGTTCTTCTTCAGTGTTCTTGGCACACTTCTTGATAACTGTGACATGATGTGTGAATCAATTTGCGTTATATATATGTGTGTTGAGGTTAGCTTTTACGCACCTTAACTAATTCTATGAGATACGTGGTGTGGTACCTTTCATCATGTGATAGATTCACAATGGAGAAGTTTTGTGTTGTGACCTACAATATACACTAGTATACCATTTAAATTATTGGCCAATTAATTTGCATTGAATGTACAATCAAACCATGTCAACAAATTTTATTTTCAAAGCTCATTTTTTTTCAAAATACACTTATCCAATCATGAAATTTTAAGTTTAAATTTTATCTGAAGTAAAAATTCTTTGTACGTAGTTGATTTCTTTCATCTATGTAAGTTTTTGATGGATAGAATTATCCGTCAGAACATTATATGTGTTGATGAAAGATGATAATCTCAAAAAAATAAAAACTTATCCACACATTTTATATTTACGCTACATGTCTTGAAATGTTATTTTATCATTGAACCAAAAAGGGTATCTAAGTGCATCAAGCTTCCTCTATGTGCACGATTCGAGGAAGAATCGAATCAAACCACAAAGATTTATTGTTCGCAATATTGTCCCCTGTAATGTAAAAAATATTTTCACAACTTAAACTCGTAATCTCCTACACATAAGATAACAATTTATCATCTAGGTTCTAGATTATAGTTAATTAACAACAATAATAAAAAACAATTTTTTAATCTTCATAAAATTAACTAAATCGTACAAACTAATCCGAACACCAAAACTATTAAAAAATCACTAATTTAAATTTGCATAAAAACCATTTTTAAAGTTGTACCAACAAAAAGAAATACCCAATTTAATGGATGCACTCTTTTGAGAGTCCATTGATAGATAATAAGAGCATCAAAAGTTAGGTTTTCCATTGATGCTCAAAGGATGAAGATGAACTTCAACTCCAAAACTTCCCTTTTTCCATTACCCCTTTGAATTTTAAACCCTACAATACCTAAAACCCTAAAAAAATAATAATCAAGAAATGTGTTCTTCTATATTCCCATCTTCTCTTACCTTTTCACCTAAATCCCCTTTCATCTACAGTCAAGATTTGGTTTTTTCCTCATACCCATTTCACCTTAGGACTAGAATTCCTAAGTTTTCCCTTTCTGCTTCAGTTTCAGAAAAAATTGCAGAAGTTTCTTGGGGTATTTCTGATCCAAATGTCTTTGATGAGTATAATGGTTGGGACTTTGTTGAACCTCCAGTTGAAAAGAAGAAGAAAAAGGGTATTTTTACTGTCCACCGCAACTAATTTGAGATTAAGTTTTAAGCTGATTGATTGACTTTTTGAGGATGTAGTTTATTGCTTTTGTTATCTGTTAGCATCTGTTTGTTGTTGATTGTTACTGTTCCTTGCTTTGCACTGCTTTCCTATTAGTTGCCATGTTTTGCTTCCCTTGAGTTGAGAGTCTTTTGGAAATGGTTTCTCTATCTCCATGAGGTAGGGGTAAGGTTTGTGTAACTCTATTGTCCCCAGACCCTGCTTTGTGGGATTTCACTGGATATGTTATTGGTGGTGGTGGTGGTCGGGTGAATAAAAAAATAATCTTGAGATTTTTTGAGAATTGAGGGAATTAAAAGATGGATTTTTTTGCAGGTTTGTCGAAATTTTTGGTTATTGGTATGTCAGTGTCTCTTGCTGCTGGACTTGGTGTTGCTTCCTACTTTTCACTATACCAGAAAGGTGAGATTTTTGGGATTGCTTTTGTTAGTTGGGTAGTTTATAGTGCTACTACTGTGCTTTGTAGAAGTGTAATTTAATTTTTGGTGTACTTTGTGCTTCTTATAGGATTCAAAATTCAATTTACTGGGCCATTCTATGAGTCACGTGATAGTTTAGTATCTAATGAGGCTGCTAATAAGGGAGAAGATGAAACGGTTGATTTGTCCATGGAAAGTGCTCAGATTTCTGAAACGTTGGAGAGAGTTTCTGATTTTGATGACAAAAATGTTGTCTTGGGTAAAGTTTTAGAGCTTAACTAAACTTTGTTATATTGTTTGCTTGTTTAAGTAAGTTATGCATACAATAGTCAAGGTAAAATGCTTGTAAAGGGAGTTGTCTTGTTTCTTTCTTCCTTTGGTAGTCTCATGAGAAATGCTAAAATTTGCGTAAAATATCTAAATCATGTAATATACTTGAATTCTTTTGGGTTGGGAGTAATTTGTTTATTATGTAATGGTACCTCTTTATAGTCTCTTTCTTCTTGGGGAAAATATGGTTTGACTGCTCCCTTTCCATCATTTGATGTACGATTGTTTACCAATGTGCTAATTTAAGTTGTTCAGCACCCAAGGATGTTGCCTAGTTGTCAATTAAATGGGTGGAGAATCACGAGATCTAAGGTTCAAATCTCAGGGGAAGGCAAAATCACTAGAGTCCCATTTGCTCTAGCATTGGTTGGCAAAATTACCCAGTTTTTGTGCTGGCACTTGATGAAATAATCGAGGTGCAACATCACCATCATCCCAAAAATAGAAGAAGAAACTGTTTAGCCTTTTCCTTTTTTGGATCAAACTTGTAAATTCCTGTTCAGAAGCTTGTTCTCTTATTCCATTCTTCTCTTTTTATTTTTTCCGTATGCTCCTGCTTTGTTTGGCTTAGTGCATTTTCCAGGAAACTGATAAATAAAAGAACCCCTGAAACAATTGAGAACAGATAGACAAGTCAGTAATAACTCCTAATTCTCCTGAAAAGTGTACACCAACAATATTCAGATTTCTTCTGTTCTTCTCTTCATGTCAGTAAAAGAAACTTGTATGGCTAGTTCTAACATGCAAGTTTAAGTTCACAAATTTCATTTTTCATTTTATTCTCATCTGAAAGTTGAAATAGAAATGATATGTGAAGATAATTGAATAGAAAATCCTCATTCAACGCTTGTCAGCATTCACCCATGTTATCTCATTTTATTTTGAGCTTGATTTGGTGCTAATAGTAGTAGTTTTTTTTTTTAATTTACTTGTGGTAATAGTTTGTAGTTTGTACCATTTTCTCTTTCGTTGAATTACTTAGAATGATAGTGTTCTGTTCATTAGTTCTGATTTTAATTTTATTCCTCACTGGCCAAAACTTCTGGTTCATTGTCATTTTGAAGAGACACGCGATGTTTCAACTAAAGGAGTAACTAGAGGAGGACTTGGACGAATTACAATTCCCTTTGCTGTAGATTCTACTCAAGAAGAAGCTCTTTTTATGTTGAAGAAACTCAAGGTATAGTTGCCTGACCTTTATTGAGAAATAAGCTTTCCTGCTGTACTTGTACACTTTTCTATTCAGAGCTATGTTATATTATAGACTTAGTTATAGTGCTTCACTTAGTTTGAACAGCACGATAGCTAGAGAACTTTGTATTGCACTAGTAAGTCAAACCAAAAGCAGCATATTTTCCAAGATATGTGGTGTAGCATAGTTATCGGATGGCTCTGATGATTTAAAGTTATTTTTGGTCAAAACTTTAATGACCAGCTTCAGAGGGAACCTTTTGCTGTGCGTGTTGAATCATGAGTATTTCATGTTTCCTTATGATGAGTGTGAGATGGGAGGCTTTGGGAAGTACAGTAACATCCTTGGGAAGGCAACCCAGAGAAGTGATGTTGCCTAGATACTGCTGTTAGAAAAACGAAATGTAATTAAGCTAGTAGGTTGCACATTCAAACTGGACTCTGGTTCCTTCCTTATCTCTCCTTTTTAGTATATGACCACGGATAATGTGTTTTTTCCTGTGAAAACTAGCCTGTTACATTTTGTAGTCTTTATTGTTTATTGTGATTTTACTTGATAATGTTATTTGCCCGTCTTTCACCCTTCACTCAATTATTTAGGTCTGGTTCTAAGCATGGCTTTGGCATTATGCTGTGAGGTATAATTGGAAATTAGACTGCCATATTGTAGTTTTGTTGTCAACTATTGTGACGTTACACTTGTAGCACTATCTGTGCTTCTCTCTCTCTGACTTCACTCTATCGTTTAGATTCGGTTCCAAGCATAGTTTCACCATTATAATCTAAAGTATACAGATCATTGAAGATGATGTTAAAGCAGATGAACTATGTTCAAGGAGGGAATATGCAAGATGGTTAGTTAAAGCAAACACACAACTGGAAAGGTACTTTTGGTCAACAACATTTGTTTGACCAGTTTTTCTGTTGGAAGAAGAGGAAAATGTTAGTACCAGTGACTAGTTTCTCTAACCATTTTCTTTTTTGACTTCCAGGAGTAGAAAGCATCGGATAGTTCCATCAGTTGTGCTTTCTGGTTCTACAATTGCTGCCTTTGATGATGTGAGTGTTGAAGATCCTGATTTTGCGACCATTCAATGTAAGCTTGACATGTTGTTACCCAAGCATAACATATGTCATCATTGAAGGAGCTAATATTTTCAGTTTTTGCTTACAAATTGTTATCCAGCCTTAGCTGAGGCTGGTATTATTCCTAGCAAGCTGTCAGATAAGGAGTTTGCTTCCACTCCAAATGTTTCAGAAGATCAGGGCGTCTATTTTTCCCCCGATAGGTACTATGATGTTTCTCTCTCCCTCCTCTCCTTTCCCTTTTGTTGTTTTTGCCACTTCATTTCATTTCTCCCTTTGTTACCTTCGTCTATGCTTCTACTTAAGTTAGTGTCTGTTTTGCTGTTTCAGATTTTTGTCTCGCCAAGATCTAATTAGTTGGAAAGCCAAAATAGAGTATGAAATCATGCCAGGGATAGACAAAGAGGTAGGGGAAAAACCACGCTCCAGCGCTTGCTCCAACTTTAATGAGATTTTGATGCCCTTTATCTGCCTGAATATCTGACTCTGTGTACAGTTCAGATGTCAAGGAAGAACATAGGCTTTCTGGATGTAAGGGACATCAATTCTGAAGCTTTGGTGGAACTTTTTGTGGATTTACGGGCTGGTGAACAGAGCATTCTTCGGAGAGTTTTTGGTCTCTCTCTTTCTTTCTCTGTTTTGCACTAATGCACAAAGAATTAGATTTATAAGATCCCCGTGGCAAAAATGCCACCACTTCTATGCAAAAAATACTTGCATGTCACCCATGCATTCTTTGACATGTACAAACATCTACTAAATTACTTAATTCACTCAAATCATTTGGGCGACATGTGAGAAAAATAAAAAGATGTAGGAGGAATTTAGTGCATGCATAATTACACTGAAGCTTTGGATTGGGAAGTTTGTTGATCGCCTATGTATGATCATTTACAGGACAGGCGAAACGATTCCAGCCTGATAAACCATCCACGAAGGCTCAGGCAGCTGTTTCGCTGACAAGTGGGAGAATGGAAGAGTATATACAAAGTGAACTGGCAAAACTTGAAGCAGAAAATTTATCGAGACTAATGGCAATGGAAGAAATAAAGTCTGACCTACTTGATAGAGGAGAAATACAAAGGATTTGGGAGAGTAAAATGGAAGTAGAAAGAAGTCGTGGTTTAGAGGTAGATAGTGCTTATTTGGCTTCTATTAGAGATTTAGAACAGGAAAGAATTGTACAAGAGAATGCTCGAGCTGAGCTTCTGAGGCAGAAGGCAGCTCTAGACTGTCAGAAGCAGCTACTTTCTAGTCTCAAGGAAGAGGTCGATGAGATGTCCGAAAAGCTTGCTCGTGAGAAGTTTAAGCATGTGGATGAACAGTGTGATTTAAGTGGTACGATTCATGATTTGCAGGTTAAGCATGAAGCTTTGCTTGACAAAAAATCTATGTTGGAAGCTGAGATTGAAGCGTTGCGAAAACTGAGGTACAAATGTGTTAATTTTAGCTTATGTTTTATTTTTTGTCTTTTTCTGAAATGGTAACTTTAGTTTAATTTGTCTTGTTATATCCTTTAATAGGTTATGGAGTTTCAACATGTAGAAGTTCAGTGAATGTTAAATAGCTTTAGGAAGTTTGACTAATCTCGCTAAGGTGTACATCTGCTGTATACTGCATAGATTGCAGACAACATAAGAATGAAATATTTGTTGTGAAGTTGATGAAGTCTTAGAATGAGGACATCTTCTATTGACAAACATGATCTTAACAACAATAACAAAATACCCCGTGTAGTTCCACAAGTGTGGTAAACATGATCATAGTACTCCATAAAAAAAATTTGTTGAGTTATTCCCGGACATAGTTAAGAGGGTTTGTCTGAAAGGAGATTAAGGGAAAGATCATTTTGCTTGTGCCACTTCATTCAGAAAATTAAGGAGTTTGATAACTCATTAGCACTTGTAGTCTGTAATTGGCATGAAATTATGCAATAAAAACCGAAAAACATACTTTTTTATTTAGGTGAGGTTGCCTGGGAGGGAATGGTGGAGCATAAAGGTTGGGTTGGCACCAAAAAATGGGAAAGAACCCCTTGCTAGACAAAGTTATCCCTTGGATGCAAGATTAATTACAGAACAGAAGAGTTTCACACTTCACAGGATTCAGCCAAATTGCTAATCCCAAAAAAGATTATTTAACGTTCTAAGGAGGATCGAACTGTGGACTTAAGATGGAGTGCTATAATCTGAACCACGAATATGCTAATCTTGGGTATGTATACTTCTGTAGCGGAGTAATCTTGAGATGAGGATAATGGCAAGAATGTAACTAAGATGCAAACCGTTATACATTCTGGTGAGGACTGATGCATTCTGCATACGTAGTTTACACTAGTCTCCATGTCTTCACATAGAACTTCCACTGATTTCTCGGTTACAACTCTTTTGTGAAGCTTGAAATTGTTAACTCCAGGATATATTCGGTGATGGGAACTACTTCTAATATTCTATTGATCTGATGGTAGCATTTTCTCATTCAATTTACACTTATATTAGTAGAAGGAACTTGAGCATCCTGAAACTGTAGAAATTTCGACTCTGGATATTGTATAGGTAGTTGACAATGCCATGTTTTGTTGAAACAGATCATGGGTCGAGGATGAAGCGAGAAGAAATCAAGCTCGCGCTAAAGTTCTCGAGGAGGTTGAACGAAGGTGGAAATGGGAGGAGCAATAGGAAAAAAGTTTTCCTATAAGTTAAATAATCCATCTGTTTTGATGTACATTTTGTCATTGTCATGATCAATTTTCTTCTTAAATATTTTCTTGGTAGCATCTTGTAAACTATATAAGAGCTGTTGATCTCTGTCATTAGCAGAAAGCAATTGAGGAGTAACTTTTTTGTTGTATTTTGAAAAATGAATTGCTTTATTAAGAAAGTGAATCTCTTGAGTTCCAATCTAATTGCAGGGAGCTAATAGCTTTACATCCAAACTTATTTTTTCGGTTTTCTATTCGGTGTCTGTTGTTATCTGTATTGGAGTCTCGACTAATTCTGATATACAGTGCATCCTGGCATGATTTTTTTCATACTTCCGTTATTATTTTTTCTGGACTTCTTGGACCTTTTTTCTTGAGCCGATGATTTATCGAAAATAATCTTTCTATCTTTGAGGTAAGGGTAAATCTCTATACATCTTACCCTTCTCAAATTATAATTTATGAGATTACAATAAATATATTATTGTTATCAACGAACAAATCTTATCTATCCTATCACATTATCCATGAATGGACCTATCCAATATAACAGAAGAGACAAAAGACTCCACAAATTATGCCAAAAAGGAACTTGTGCTTTGGTTAATATTTGTCAAAATTGACCCTTCGGGTGGCCCAGTGATTTGGGCTTGGGACTTCTATGTTGGAGGTCTCAAGTTCAAAATCCCTTGCCAGCGAAAGCAAGGGGTTTGCCGAGCTGGTCGCACCGAATTTGCCTAGTGCAGATTACCTCTCCTATGTGGTTTGCGAGTTATTGCATAGAAGAAGAGTTTTTACCCTGTGCACACTCAAAGAATAGCGACCGCAAATTTCCCTTCTAATAAAAAAAAGTATTTGTCAAAATTGTGTAAAGTTATCACTAATATGCTTTATGTGTAGACTAATATAGTCCATACATAAAAATCCATCCATACAAGCTAAGGCACATATTAAATGTCAAATTTGCTCTTTTTTTCTTCTTTATTGTTATGCCAACAGCTACATTTGGACCCCACCTTTAATATCACAATATTTTCTTGATCTTTATTTATTCAAATTAGTATCTTTTAATTCTGAGAATAATCTCTAGTATTAAAAAAGAGAAAAGAAATCTTAGTATCTTGATTAGTTGGCTACAATGAACTAATTATTGGACATATCAAGCAAGATACACTAATCAGGTACATATAATTGACCTAATCAAAGTTCTAGTTGGTACATTTGAGTAATAATATTAGATATAAACAGATTTTAAATGAAAGTGATATGAATAATGAAAATTCATATAATCAATCCTAATTGAGGTATGTTTGCACCCTTGACCGAATTCTTTTTTTTTATTTCAATCGCGCCATATAGAACATTGATAAATAAGTAGAAAAACTTTAGTTACATATAATTAAGTTAACTCTAAAAATTATTTTAATTAGGGATTAGATGAATTAGGTACTAATATATTAAGTTCCTTCATTCTGATAGTTAAAATTTGGCTATCAAAGATTACGATGGAGTGATAAGTATTCATTCATTTTTAAATAACGTGTTTCAATGCGAGTCTCGAATATGAAGTCGCTTTTGATAAAAAGATATTTTACCTCTAATATGAAACTTTTTGGCGTGAATCCGTAGAGAAAAAGAAGATAGTTAAAAATTGACTCTTGTGGTTGTAATCTAAGTTCCACCTGCATAATTGGAGAACCCATAAATGGACAAAAAGTCACAACTTATTAGCTGCACAATGACAAAGAATAATTGGACAGCATTCATGCAATTAAAGACAAATTTTTACTCCAATAGTCCAATTCTTTATCTTAAAAGATTTTAACTAATAAATTTCATTTTATTTTTACTTTTTATAATCGAGAAATCTTAAAGGGTTTGTCTAGTGGTTCACCATTTGATACTCGATAAATAATGAGTTCTTATATTTTTTTATATTTAAATATCAAATTAATTTGAAAATCACACATTATTTGGTTTCTGTTTATATTTGCATGTTAAAATGCTCTCTAACGAACATAAGTTCATATTCAAGTTCTAATCTTTAACGAAGACGACTTTATATCCAAGTTCAAAACTGAGCCACCTAATTAAGGTTAAACTCTCTAACAAATGTGACTCCATATTCATGTTCTAACCTCTAACAAAGGCGAGTTCATATCCGTGTTAAAATCTGAGACTCGATAAATAATGAGTTCTTATATTCTTCTATACTTAATATCAAATTAATTTGAAATCACACATCATTTGATTTCTATTCATATTCGCGATGAGAAAGTGTTATCTAACAAACGCGATTCCATATTCAGGTTCTAACCTCTAACAAAGACGACTTTATATTCAGGTTTAAATATGAGACATATAATTAAGGATAAACTCTTTAACAAATGAAACTCCGTATTCAGATTCTAACCTCTAACACAGTTGAGTTCATATCCATGTTCAAATTTGAGACTCAATAAATAACGAGTCTTTATATTCTTCTATACTTAAATACTAAATTAATTTGAAACATCACATATCATTTAGTTTCTATTCATGTTCGAGATGATTAAATATTTTCTAACAAACGTGATTTCATATTCAGGCTCTTACATCTAACAAACGCGACTTTATATCCAGGTTCAAATCTAAGACATTTAATTAAGGATAACCTCTCTAAGAAACGCAACTCCATATTTAGATTCTAACCTCTCTAACACAGACAAATTCATATTCACATTCAAATTTGAGACGTCGATAAAAAAAGATTACTTTACACTTAGAGTGAGAATGCAGAAATCTAGGGTGTCACCTGATCCCAAGTTCATATTTTTACTGTACTCAAGTCCTTAAATATTCTTCTTCATATCAACAAGTTTTTGACCCCTGCCCTATATCCAAAAAATGTCAATCTTCTTTGGCCAAACATTGGCCACTCAAGAAATTGGTGGTTCCCTGTAGCTTTATGTGTTTGTTTTTGACAGTTCTGCACAAAAAAATCCAATCTTTTTTCTTTCTTGATAAGATTATAACACTTCCCCTTCAAGAACTGCACCATTAGACTAATTTCCAATTGTGGGGTTCTCATTTTTGATGAGGCCATGGATTGATTCTTGAGCTATGGGGTTTCATAAAAAATGGGTGGGGATTATTTTTTATTATTAAATGAGTTGAAGCTTCAATTTTTTCCATTGAAAATACTTACATGATAGTTAGGGTAGGTTTCTTGGTTGCTGCTTCTATAGCTGCTTATGCAGTTAAGCAGATAAATGTAAAACCCTCAAAGCCATCATTAGGTAATTTTCAATTTGGTTGCTAATAAGTACTACTATTTGGTTTTAGATATTGATAGAACAGTTGTTGTAAAGATTCAGTTTTTAATGGGAAAAGTCATCTAAATGGGTGATTAGAGTTTGTTTTTTTTAGGCTAATTTGTGTTTATGTTGTTGTTTTATGAACTTGGTGAATAGAAAATGGTGAACCATTGCTTGAACAACGAGGTGACGAAGGGGATGAAAAGGAGCAGCTGTTGTATTCGACGGATGGCCTCAAAGAAGTGGTTGTAAGTATAGAGAAATTTGTGTACTCTTTTGTTGCTTGATAGTGTTGATATCTTCTTTAGGAACAATTTGATACTGAGTTAACAATGTTTGTTTGGATATTTTCTTGGATGTTATAGTGAAACGTTGTTATAGAGAACATATAGAATGACATAACATGAAAGATCGGTTCAACAGAAAATATGACCGTTATAGTGAAATGTTGTTATAAATATGTCTGATTGTGTTTGGAAATTTGTTTTTTGTTTTCCGTTTGGCGACTTGTAGGATGAGGAAGAAGAGAAAGAAGAAGTTAAATTAATCAATGGAATTATAAATCCAGCACAGGGTAACCAGATTGATCTTGATGATGATCTTTTCCCTGAATTTGAAGATCTTTTATCCGGGGAGATTGAATTTCCGTTACCAAGTGACAAGTATGATACAGGAAGAGAAGAGAGAGAGAGGGTTTACCAAACTGAGATGGCCTACAATGCGAACGAACTTGAAAGATTGCGAAACCTTGTTAAGGAACTTGAGGAAAGGGAGGTGAAGCTTGAAGGGGAGTTGCTCGAGTATTATGGTTTGAAGGAACAAGAATCGGATATTCTCGAGTTACAAAAGCAGCTCAAGATTAAGTCTGTTGAGATTGACATGCTCAACATCACGATAAATACGTTACAGGCTGAGAAACAAAAGCTTCAAGAGGAGGTTTTTCATGGAACTACTGCTAGGAAAGATCTAGAAGCTGCTAGAAGCAAGATTAAGGAGCTGCAAAGGCAGATGCAACTCGAAGCTAATCAAACGAAAGCTCAGTTGTTGTTGCTAAAACAACATGTTACTGGACTTCAAGAAAAGGAAGAGGAAGCTTTCAAGAGAGATTCCGAGGTTGACAAGAAGCTTAAACTTGTGAAGGAGTTGGAAGTGGAGGTTATGGAGTTCAAGAGGAAGAACAAAGAACTTCAGCATGAAAAGAGAGAGTTGGTTATTAAATTGGATGCTGCTGAATCTAAAATAGCAAAGTTGTCTAATATGACGGAGGTAAATTTTAATTCCTGATACCAGTATTTTCATGTCACTGATCAAGTTTAGGACAATCTCTGTGTGTTTATAGCTTATAGCTCTTCTTTCTTTATGCATTTACTTTCTATTCTCAAGTTTGCAAAAATATTTTGGAACTATAGTCATATTCTGATTTCTTGTAATTATCAGAATTCTTTTGCTGTTTCTCATGCTCTTTAGTTTCTTCTATTTTGACCAGAGGCGGAGCTAAGATTTTGACTTTATGGGTTCTGATTTCTAGAAAAGATTAGCTTACTGGTTCTGGATAAATTATTTATATATATTAAGTAAATTGTGAAGCACAAATACAATGTCTTGAACCAAAGTTAGGTTCTGCTGAACCTTTAGACGGGCTTGTAGCTCCGCCCCTAATTTTGACAATTGTGGTTCGCTCCCACCACTGAATTATTGGAGATTCTCAGCTTCTAATGAGAAAGATTGTGTGATGTTTTTGACGATTCCTGACTTGTTTTTGGCATGCTTCTGCAGAATGAAATGGTTGCCCAGGTGAGGGAAGAAGTAACTAATTTGAAGCATACAAATGATGATCTTCTAAAACAAGTAGAAGGACTTCAAATGAACAGATTCAGTGAAGTTGAAGAGCTAGTGTATCTTCGTTGGGTCAACGCATGCTTAAGATTTGAACTTCGGAACTACCAAACACCTCAAGGAAAAGTCTCCGCTCGTGATCTCAGTAAAAATCTGAGCCCAAAATCTCAGCAGAAGGCCAAACAGTTGATGTTAGAATATGCAGGATCCGAACGAGGCCAAGGAGATACAGATCTCGAAAGCAATTTTTCTCAGCCATCTTCTCCCGGTAGTGAAGACTTTGATAATGCTTCTATAGACAGTTCCATTAGCAGATTTAGTAGTTTCAGTAAAAAACCCAACTTAATCCAGAAGTTGAAGAAATGGGGCAGCAGAGGTGGTAAAGACGATTCTAGTGTTATGTCTTCACCAGCAAGATCTCTTGGAGGAGCATCTCCTGGTAGGATGAGTATGAGTGTAAGACCAAGGGGTCCTCTGGAATCTCTAATGCTTAGGAACACGGGTGACGGTGTAGCCATCACTAGTTTTGGAACAGCTGAGGAATATGGTTCCCCAGAAACACCAAAGCTTCCACCGATTAGGACACAAGAATCTTCTGCTGAGACACTGAATTCAGTTGCATCATCGTTTACTCTAATGTCAAAATCAGTGGAAGGAGTTCTAGATGAGAAGTATCCGGCATTCAAAGACAGGCATAAGCTGGCAGTAGAACGAGAGAAGACAATTAAGGTTAAAGCTGAGCAGGCAAGAGCAGCAAGGTTTGAGAAGTCCTTGCCTCCAAAACTTGCTCAATTGAAAGAGAAGCCGGTATCACTGCCAGGGTCAGTACCAGTTTTGCCGGTGGTCTCTGCCTCTGGTGACTCTGCAGAGCAGTCCGGTGATAGCAAAACCGACTCTCAAGCCGTGAGCAAAATGAAACTTGTTAATATTGAGAAAAGACCTACCAGGACTCCTCGTCCACCTCCTAAACGATCAGGAGGTGGTCCAGCTCCAGCTGGTAATACTGTTACAGGTGGAGCCCCTGGAGGTCCACCCCCACCACCTCCTCCGCCTGGTGCTCCACCACCGCCACCTCCACCTGGCGGAGGACCTCCTAGACCACCACCTCCTCCTGGATCTTTAATGAAAGGAGGAGCTGGAGGTGACAAGGTCCATCGTGCTCCTGAATTAGTTGAATTCTACCAATCATTGATGAAACGCGAGTCAAAGAAGGACACATCATCAGCTTTGATAACTGCTACTTCAAACACATCAGATGCAAGAAACAACATGATCGGGGAGATAGAGAACAGATCCACATTCCTCTTAGCTGTATGTAGAATTTCTCTTTTACTTCTTTGAATGAAATGCATGTTCCTATTACCCCATTCTGAATCAAACGATAATTGTGCAAAACCAGGTGAAAGCTGACGTGGAAAGTCAAGGTGAATTTGTCGAGTCATTGGCAACTGAAGTTCGTGCTGCTTCTTTTACCAATATTGAGGATCTAGTGTCATTTGTGAACTGGCTAGATGAAGAACTCTCCTTCTTGGTATTTCCTCTTGACATTATTATACCTTCAAATTCCCTATTCCTTAAATAAGACTTATTAATCATACTTTTGTATGGTCGTTATGAAAAATATTTGTTAATTAATCTCTCTCAAGCGACAAGGACCATGCACTTTCTGCATTATGTACCTGCAGCATCTGTTAACAGTGTATCTCGCTGATTCTTTTCAAGGTTGACGAACGAGCTGTCCTCAAGCACTTTGACTGGCCTGAGGGAAAAGCAGATGCGTTGAGAGAAGCTGCTTTCGAATATCAAGATCTAATGAAACTAGAAAAGCAAGTAACCACCTTTGTGGATGACCCAAATCTTCAATGTGATGCGGCTTTGAAAAAGATGTACAGGTTGCTTGAAAAGTAAGTCTCCAATGATATCTATGCCTCTTGTCTTTAAACTAGAGAATTTAGGTTTGGTAGGATGCAGGGGCGGCGGATCCAGGTAGGGACGAGGAGTTCATCTGATCCACCTTCGGCGGAAATTACACTTTTTATAAATGCTTAAAATTATTTTTATGTATATATAGTAGATGTTGAACCCCCTATGGCTTCTTCGTATTTTGAACCCCCTAGTGAAAATCCTAGCTCCGCCACCGATAGGATGTGAAAATGGTTGAGATTTTAAACAAGTTATTCCAGACCATATTGAAACTTCAACTTAATTGGAAGTAGTATCCTTTCATGTGCAGTTCTTTTTTGTTTTTTCATTTTAGATTTATCTATAGCTAACTCAGTTTTTTATTCTGGATGCCAGGGTGGAACAGAGTGTTTATGCACTATTGCGTACTCGCGATATGGCTGCATCACGATACAGAGAATTTGGTATTCCTACTGATTGGTTGCAAGATTCAGGTGTTGTTGGCAAGGTACGTTCTCATCTAGAAACTTCAGTGTGGTGTCCTTTCTCAAGGCTTTTTAACATAAAAGCGTGACCTTTTTCACCAAGAACCATGCTGCAAGAAAACCTTAATGTGAAGTTTCCACTTTAAGATATTTTTCACAAATATCAAGAACCTCAGTACGATTTCACTTCATGGTACGTCCAAAAGAAACAAAAACTAAGTATGCAGAGAAATGATCCATTATGTTTTTTCTCTTCTGCAGATCAAGCTTTCATCAGTACAATTGGCGAGGAAGTACATGAAACGTGTAGCATCAGAGCTTGATGCCATGGATGGACCCGAAAAGGAACCAAACAGAGAATTTTTGATTCTACAAGGAGTTCGTTTTGCTTTCAGAGTTCATCAGGTATATACACCATACCTGCATTTAGTTCACTTGTTTTAGTAAAGATACAGATTGAAGAATTCATAAGCTTGACTTTGAAAATCCTCTCTTTTTTTTTCTTTTCAGTTTGCTGGAGGATTTGATGCTGAAAGCATGAAGGCGTTTGAAGAACTAAGGAGTCGTGTTCAGTCACAAACAGGAGGAGAGAATGCACAAGAACCATGAGAATATTTGTATTTTGGTTTTGGTCAATGTATATTTCATCATTTTCTCCAAGTACAGCAAAACATATTCTATCTTGGACATTTGTACAATTCAAAAGGTTCAACTCAAGGAGAATATCAGATAACACAGATTAGTTAAAAAGAAGTTGCAGGAATAAACATTGTAGGGTAAAAAACACTTTGAAAACTTCACTAAACAATGAGTGAAATTTGGACCTCCATATTCATCAATTCATGAGAAAGAAATAAAATGTAGTAACTTTCCAAGAAGATGTTCTGTTCTTTGTTCTGCTTCAGAAACAAAAGCGGACACGCGTTCTCCTTCAGGGCATAAGGCAAAAATCCTCATTTCTGTGAAATTTGAGTATATTACCCTGGCAACAATGAGTGTCAAACACTTGGATACCTTACACATTCTAGTCCTGCAAGTTTTCTAGTTGATATAACTATTGAATATAAAGCAATTTGAGAATTTATTCGAATTAACTTCAAACTTGAAGAATGTAGGGGAAGAATGTCATCCCCAACGACGACTTGTGAATATGACCATACAAATGGTCTACAAGAAACTTGAGAATTTAATCTGTGGTGACTCAATCATCACATGGGCATGGACAACCTCCAATACTTGTTCATGTAAAAACTCATACAATCAATGATGTTACAACATTTGATGTGAAGTAACTCTTTCTGCATGCTTGTAGCTAAATATGTAGGTGGGGTTTCTTGATTTCATCTGCTATCTCATTGTGATGACAAGACTTCTATCTGCAAATTTAGCACCTCCAACCTTCCCTTGAAGTTGAGATGGTAGACGAATTACACGTCTCTGATCACCAGCCTCCACCAACAACTCAGAACCTCCTCTAAACTGCCAATTGCCAGAAATTCTAATTAATTTCACCATATAATTTGGTTTTCAGAAGCATGAATTGTAAGAACATGATGAGAAAAACAACAACAACGAGCCTTTGGTCATCGTTAGATGTCAAACGCTCTCAACTTGGATAACCAAAGCAAGTTTGATGTCAGTAGAACTTTTCATGTGCTATATTAATAGCAAAAATCTCATCACATCCTAGAACAGCAAGCTAAGAATGTTCTTAATCACTCAACTACATATTATAGTGCTTCATGTAAATGTAAGCATTTGTTTAATGTTTCAGTCAGTGTTCATTGCAGTTAAGAGAGTCTTACACCCTAAAGAAGCCAACCGCTTTTTGATAATATCTATGGCAAATGCTTACAGAAATTATCGATTAGTAAATGCTTATTCTGTCTATTACCAAAATAATTTCTATTATCTAGTGAAGAATTTCATTGCATTGAAGTTCACAAAAGGATCGATGTTTAGCATCATAGCAGACACATAATGCAGAAAGGTGAAACAAACCATACTACATACTTGATATAGCTTGATTTCTGATTTGTCAAAACCGGGCATGAGAAGTGTGACGATTTTGTTGGTTGGATCAAAGATAACCGGAGGAATGCTGGCCTTATGTGCTGTTACAGTCAGAAGATTCCGTGCACTCTCGCTGTGACTATCCTGCATAATTTTGTCCCAATCTAAATGGGCTCCGACTGAGATATGTGGAACAAAAGCAGAAGGCAAAGGTGAAAAGTCCTCAATTGTTGCCCCTACTTCTCCACTCGAATTTGGTGTTGCAAGAGCAAATGCACCAGAAACCTGTGCGCCAGCCTGGATTATGCAACCCCAGTAACGTAAAGCAGAAGCCATAGACATGGGGCTGTTTCTATCCACCACAATATAGCAACCAAACCTTTTTGGTTCTGCAAATATTGTAGACCCTCTCTGCAGCATGCAAAATCATTAGAACCTTAAGGTCAAAATAGAGTGGCATCTTGAAAACAGATTAGTAGCTGGCGTACCTCCAATACTTGGTCTAGAAGGTCCCAAATTTCTGAACTCATTTTCCCATTCAGATTAGGATTTCTACCGCTTAGAGTCATGGCTTCTTCCGCAAGTCTCAAAAGTGAGGGACTTGCCAGCCTTCCTAAATCAGTTTTTTCAGCAAAATTGCGGAGATATTTTAAGTATAATCTGCACGTGGAAATAATGATATGATACTCCACATCAGTTTTGGCATAGAGACATAAGACATTTGACAAGTCTTGGAGAAGATCTAACCTTGCTTTGCTGGTCGCACCAATCATCCTAATTGTTTCTTCAGTACTCATGCCATCGTATATAATAATGTCAAATTTCTCTTTTTTGCTGTTCTGTTGAACCACATTTTCAAAAAATCCTACAAGCCGCTCAAGTGCTAGAGATGAAAATATGGAGTCCATTCCAGGAAGCACTCCAAGCTCTTCTCCGAACACCTACTACATGAAGAAAGTTACTCAAAGAGAGACTCATCCATTTTCTGGCGAAAGAATGCCAGATAAACGCACCACTAAGTTACATACCCACCCCTTCAAGAACTCCTTGAGTCATATTAAGACGAGCATCTGCTTGCTTCAGTTTATTGAGAGGTTCAAGGAGCATCTGCAATTACTGATATTTGTTCAGCCTAAATGAATTGCAACCAAATGTATATCTCAATATTGCAGGAAGACAGGTGAAGTAGGGGTCAAACAGGAACAGACTTTTGTAGTTTCCAATCTAACGGCTGAAAGATTGTCGTTGCATGTTATTAGGGATGTCCCGATCTTACAATTCAGAAGATATTCAGCTGTCGGATCTTGAGAATGTATCACCAAACAGGTTTTGAGCCCTGCCATTGCATAATGCTGGTAAGAAAAGAAACTTGCTAGTTAGTCTACCTAACTTTATCATATGCAGGAGAGACTGTAATTCCTGATATGATACAGCATTAGTTAAGGTTTAAAGGGGAAAAGACAAGCAGATTCAAGGTCGATGCAGAATGTCGGTTTATTTTTATGTGCAAGTACTAGATGAACATGTAATAATATCAGAGACATACACTGAAAATGAAAGGGGAAAAACAACGAAAACAAGGTGATAGTGCCAAGATAATAAACCACTAAATGAAGAACATGCTGTTAAAATTTATAGGGGAAAATGAAGCCAGAGATGCAGTGATCAATGAATAGTGTTAAAATTTTCGTGAGCACTAAATGTATGTGTCATCATCACATACAGAACACAGCTTTTGTCAAGATATCTTATAGAAAAAAAAGTCACCTAAAAGAACAACCTTATGGTGATCCCTCGGAAACAAACTTCTAAACAATTCATGAGGTTTGTTCATTTCCTACCCCCTCCCTTGCACTCCTGGACATTTTTCAATTCTTTGCTTCACTGCCCACAGTCCACAGAGTCTAAAGGAAAAGAAAAGGGAAGACAAAGTGTAATGAGTTCTCCTTCCGACAAGCAAGAGAATCAACTCGTGACAAGAGAGAATGTGGTTTTGCTCGTGCTTTCCTTGCAGTTTCATGAATAAAAGTATTAAAGTTGGAAACTATGCTGTTTTGATTTTGAATATGTAACTAAAAATTGGTAAACCTCCTTGAAGCAATGTTGCTCAGACTCTTCAAAAATGTCAACTGATGCGTGTCGGATTCGCCAAAAGTAGTATATTTTTGGAGAATCCGACACGGATGCAGCATCAAAAGTGAAGAGTCTGCGCAACTAAGCCTTGAAGTCAACAGTTTGTAAAGAAAAGACAGTTGAAGACAAATGAACTAAAAATCATGAAAGTAACTGCGATGAAATATCATGACATTCTTCTATTCTGAGGTTTGTTGAATATATTTTGTCTTGACATAAACCTCATAAAGCATAGTTTGACTCATTTAAAAGCACATACTCCAGTCAACAGAAAAACTCAATCTTTGCTTAGTTTTGGCTAACATTCAATTGCCTCACTCTATAAAACAAGAAATGGACAAACTTATTCAACTCCGAAGCTAAATATTCTTTCAACCGTGAGACTACATAGCATTTAACAACTTTATTTCTTACCAACAGAAAGTCATCATCTTTTCTTGATTTCTATTCTCAGAATTTTAGTGTATGAATCTTGACCTTAAAATTCAAGTTTACAGTTCACTCAACTACCTTTCTACGTCGAGTACACCATACAGATTGTGAATCTCCTGTTTTCATCTAACCTAACTCAATACTAACCCATATGCCTTCAACAAGCAAAATTCAACACTAATATACAAGTTCTACATAGAACAAATGAAAGCAATCCAAATTTTTTTTACATATCCAACAAATAAACAGTTCTTATCCTCTCACAGAAACCAGGGATAGAAAAAATTTCAACTTCAATTCAGTCCCACATGATTAAAGAAGCACCAACAAAGGTTGTCGTGGACTATAAGTACTCCTTCATCCTTAACTAAAGTCTCATGTTCGAGTCTCCCTGGTTACAGTATCACCTTTGTTAGGGAACGTTTACCCAATGTGGACTTTCCAGCGCAAATCTGAAAATAATTGACTCCAATGCAGGTTCCGGACATCAGTGGGAAATCCAAAAATGACTAAAGAATCATCAACACACCCCCAAATAAGACAACCCCAAGTTTCCAACCAAAACAACAAAAACATCCATCAACTGCTTATAAAAGATTGAACAGAACATAAAGTTAGAATCTTTATAGAAAAATTGGACTCTTAATTGACAAACCTGAGCAGCAAAAATGGCAGAAGTGGTTTTCCCAGAACCCCCTTTACCCAAAAAGGTAATTAGCTTAGTGGGTTTTTCATTTTTAGCTGAATCATCACTAGCCATGGCCAAAATCTCCATTCTTGCTCCCCTTCTTCTTCTAGTTTTAGCTGGAGATTCCATCTTTTTCACTGACTGGTTGAAAAATTCAGAAAATTGGTTCTTTTTGGTGGAGAATAATGAAGATTCTGTTAAGATTTGCATACTGGAACTCCACATTTTTTTCTATGGGTCTAAGATGTTTAATCAGAGAGTTGCAGATGGCAATTGAACTGAGAGTTTTGAATGCTGAAGGAGATGAGTGATTAGGCTTTTTTTTTTTTTTTTACCGATTAATTCGAATTCGCTACGATAGGCCTGGAGTAGCGCTTTCGGATTTTTTTACGTATTCATGATTCGAGACCTCGGATTAAGAAATTATTAGCCTCATCTACGGCATCATATGGTTATTTTTCTGCTACTAGTTATTTCGTGCCAATTGATGCGTGCCACGTTTTACTAGACATAAACTTTTGAGAAGAAATTTAAAATAAATCAATATTTATGTGATTATAATTGATTTCATAAAAGAAAAATGTTTTTAAATATAAAAAAATAATATTATTTTTAAAATAAATTAAAATGAAATAGTGTAGTGTAAATTGAGTGTAGTGTAAATTGAGACAGAAATAATAACAAAAATAGTTTACTATTTGAGATTAGGTGCAAAATAAATAAATAATATATCCCTTTTATGTATGTGCATAAACATTTTTTGGCAAAAAACTTAGGAGGCCAAATGTGTTTATTATTTTTTAAAACAATATTTATTTTAAAATATAAGGTGTTTAATCAATTTTCTCTCTCCAAATTTCATAGATTTATCCTTATACTAACACAATAAATTTCTGGTAACTCTGTATTATAGTTATTTATATATTCTTGCTTTTTATTTACGTAAACTATATTTTGAAACATTGATTTATTTGTATATATATTATATAAAATTTATTAAAGGAAAATATCTTTTACTTAATTTTAGGAATCAAATCCGAAATCTCCGTAAACAAAAAATTAGATGGATTTGACTGATTCTAAACATTGATTGAGTAAAAAAGTCAAATTGTTTACTTTGCTCCTTGAAGTAAAATTTAACATTACCCCCACTTAATTATTTTCCTTTCAAATAAATGTCAACAAGAAAGATATACCGTAGCATTTGAATTTGATTAGTTAAAAAAATTATTAGTTACTAGTAATTAATCAAATAACTTGCCTCAATTAACTAGTTGGAGTTAACTATGTGAGTTTTATGGATGTTTTTGTTGGACTTATTTCACTTATCACTTATAATAACAATTACTATGTTTTAAGGTAAATTAGAGATTATTTAGGATTAGTAGTTCTCTAAATATATATAAATATCTTTAATAATTACTATTTCTTACAAAAGATTGGTGCATGAAAAAGAGAGGAGGAAATGATCAAATCATCTCAAACTATTTTTTCTTGTTTTACCTCACATGTGTTGTATATGTTTGCGATCATTATTATGGATCGTCATTTCTAATCTTATTCACCTTATATAATCACACATTCATCGTAGAAATTATAATACAATGAGCTTTAGAATCTCAAAAATATTACTCACAAGTCACATGGATTATTTGGTCTCACAAACTCATTAGAATTAATATGAAATATTTTTCTTCCTGCATAAAACACTATATAACCATTGAATAATTTATCATCGACTTCGCAAGTCATTTTTTAATATACCTTGTTGCCAACAAGTCTTTCACAAATCAAAATACCAAGAGAACAATTTTTAAAAAAAATCTTGTTCAACTAGATTTTTAAAAAAAGCTCATCAAATTCATCTAAATTGGAGAATTCGTTATCAATATCACATACGTCAATAATATAATTATCAAACTGATTCTTAAAAACATTGAAGCTAAACTCATATAAGTGCATCATATACCATCATACCCAATATAATCATGCAAATAAATACTGAAAAAGATATAATGTACGCAGATTCTATCACTATCTCATAAAAGTACGAGTGCACCATACATTTTGCAATAATTCAAATAGAGAGAACATGATCATATTATATAAAACAAAATTTTATATAGATAATTAAATCTAAAATAATTAACAAGCATATTTTAGTAATGGACTAGCTCTTGGTGATCTTGGAAGTTGAGAAACCCTATTTCCAGAACAATCATAATATATCACACCTGAAAATTGTGGTGGTTTACATTTTTCACCCATAATAATTGTTTTTTGCCATAAACCCTTTTTATCTCCGGCCACTTCACCGGAAACTTCATCGGAAAATTCACCGCCTTTTTTGGTCATGTTAGGGCTTAATTGTTGTGGTGATGAAAACCTTGGAACAATTTTGGATTCACTAATAATATTAGTTTTGGATTTTTTTGAAGATTTTTTTGCATGTTTAGCACATAGTGCTACAATGGCTATTATTGAAAAAAATAAACCAATTGCTAATGGCATAGAAGTACATAAATTATCACCATTAATTCTTGGTAATAATATTGAACGAACCATTGTAAACAAAATTAGGGTATTTTGATAAATTTCAAGTTGGGAGAAGAAGCTAGGAAATGATTAGATGAAGAAGAAACTAATTAAAGAAATGGTTAAAGTCTTGAAGAGTATGGAGTATATAAATAGGGGTGGGGGTGGGGGAGGCGTTTTTATTTAGATCGATAGATATAAATTTTACGTACAAATATTTACAAATTACTTAAAAGTTAATCTTTGGTACAAACGT
>JAJOOS010003001.1:0-20826 GCA_029582725.1 Solanum chiquidenum | reverse complement strand
CAATCCTTTCCTAGTGTACTACATGCAAAGTGATAAGTTAGGTATCTCTAAATCCTTGGTCCGGCATCTAGAGAATTTCACCCCGCACCTTGGTCCGGCTACGTGTGTATAATTTACTAACCCTTACCTATACCTCATATTAAACATCACATCGATGTTTGGATTAGTTATTACTTCGCACCAATCGGCACTAGCCTATTAGATAGTATCACACTAAATCTATGTTGATAATTATTTTCTTGTTATTACCTCCTTGGTCCGGCAAGTAGCAACAAGGCGAGTTCTAACGTTGGCCACCGTTAAAAAGACTTTTAAACAAAAGAATTATCAATGCATGTAAAAACACTATTCAAGAATTGCTTATTTACTATTCATACTTTGTTGATCGCTCATGGTTCCCACAACCCTAGTTATGAAGTTTAGTTACCCATAATTATATGAACAAAATTCATTGTTTTTAGATGAAAGAATTATAAACTTACGTAAGAAGAATAATAAACCCAGAAATTCAACTTGAATTGCAACACCAAAATCTTCAAAACGAACTCAGGAAATTAAGAATTGCTAAAGTAGCAAGTTAATCTCCCAAGTCAAGAACTAGAATAAAAGTAATAAAATCCAACCCTAAAAATGAGGTTTACATGCCCTATTTATAGAAAACAAGTCCTAAATTAAAAGGAAAACAAAACAAGGAAAGTTTGTTCAAGCACGTGTCTTCATTCCACGAGACTGACTCACGGACCGTCAATGGATCTACGGTCTGTGAGTCCATTCCGTCAGTCAGGACTTAGAAAATATTTCAGCTTCCAAAAATCAGCTTCTCTAAAATAAATGATGGAACTGCAGTACGGATCGTAGATTGATCTACGGTCCGTCAATCCCTCTCCGTAGCTCCATACTTGGAATCTTCAAAAATTAGGTACTGGAACCCTCGCAATATCAATCTACGGATCAACAGTATGGTATGTAGATCAATCTATGGACCATCAATAGTCACCGCGGTTCCACACTTAGTCAGGTTTCCCTTATTTGCCTTCCATGTCTTGCCTGCTGATCTACGACCACCATCTACGGAGCATCAATGGACCTACGGTCCGTAGATAACCTCCGTAGATGCCCTTTTCTGCATTTCTTTCAACTGTCTCTTTACTTCCGCCTGAACATCTTTCCTGCAAAATATGGTAAAAACACATAAAAACCAATACAAAAAGGCCCTAGACACACACAACTTGTAAGTGAAATGTCTTAGACCGGGACAACGGGACAACCATAACTCTTAATGGTGGTGTGGACTGAGATGAGCTAGGAGCCCTACTAGCGGCCTGGGAAGAGGAGGCCGGGACAGTATCAGTGTGATCTGGTATAATGGGGTCACCGCCCTATGCCTGCCCCACCGTGTTTGCAAGATCTGAGCCCAAGGGAGGTACCTCAACCTGGGGCTCTCTACGAGGTGCCGCCACATTTGCCTCATCTCGAATGAGGCCTATATCCAAAGACCCTGTAGGGTGGATCAACCTATCACAATGCCAGATCGGCACTCCAGAGTCCCTGCTCAAATGAAAAATCAAATAGGGAAAGGGGTAAGTAGTGGAGGTCTTGAATTCGCTCTCGTGAATCTCTGCCAACAGCATGCGGGCAAAGTCAATCTCCAATCCCGCTACCAATGCTGTAACCATAACCGCTCTGTCCCATGTGAGTTGGTCACCCTGTTACGCACCAACAACCAGAAGAACTTGACCACAAAATTTAATATGGCCTTTCGGATACTCAACCGTTGTGTGGCGACCCACTATGTACGCTCGCCATCTGCAGCAATGTACTTAGCTAACCATAGTATAACAGTCTCTCGTTGTTCAACATTCCTTTGGAAAGCACCGCTCCGCACGATGTCTCATCTGTAATCAAACTCCGTTGTGTTTAGTTACCAAGAGTGACCCGTGGTAGAACCAAAGAGAAAGCGGCTGATGGTGGCATGTGATATGTCCACCAAACAACCTCGGACCATAGTGGAAGTGAGAGAGTCCTGGGCTATGGGCTTTGATTGCTTCGAGATCGAACCACGGAGAGTGGCGGCATATGAGGCATATAAATCATGTACAATTTATGGAGGGGACCTACGGTCCGTAGATTGATCTACGGTCCGTGGAACCCTTCCGTGGATCAGAGGACCAACAATATTGGTCGCACATAGAAACCACGAATGTGCAGAACGGTCCGTAGGTCAATCTACGGACCGTAGTCCACCTCTGTGGTTTCACACTTTATGAAAAAAAAATTAGTGCATCCAACCACGGACTTGATCTACGGTCCGTAGATTGATCTACGGTCCGTAGACGGGGTCTCGTGGATGTGATTTGTGCCAAGTTTCAGACATGGTTAAATTTCAAGCCCACCTATATGACCATTTTCAACAGCATCCTAGTCTAACTATGCATTTCAACATTTAATCATGCTAGTTTGTCATTCTCAGGATTACGATTAATCATTTTAACAAGTATTGAAGACAAACTTTGGAACCCTAAATCGAAACTTACATTTAGACTTATAATCTCATATGACAAGGTAACACAATCACTATCTATCGTTCCAAGGGTATTGTAACGGCCAATTTTAGCATGAAATTTCATTTAACAATTACCTAAGGTCAAGATCCAATCCTTGAATTTCTATAATCTATCAATGAATCGAAATTCAAAGTGAGGATAAAGTATATTACCTTATAAGAAATGAGGAGTGGGGTGATTGCGTGATGACACTAAGCTTTTCGAGACCACACTAATCACCTAGTTTCGCCGAACCCGTACACCGGACCTTTGTGGGGATTATTTTTTTTTTGGGATGAATGGAGTGTTGGAGAGGATAGGGAATTTAGGAGTTTGGGGAAAAGGAGGGGAAGATTAATTGGGGAGTGATGGAGTGATTATGGAGTGATTTAAGGAGATTGGAAAGTTATGAAACGGTTTGGAAGTAAATGGAGGGAAGTGGAATGATTTAAAATTGGGGAATTTTAAATAGGAGGGGTCCGGGTCGGGTCATGCAGCATTAGGGTTTTGGACCCACGAGACCCCGTCTACGGTCTGTGGGTATATCTACGGTCCGTAAATTGTGACCGTAGATCACTCTTATACTTAGAAAAGTTTAGAGGCTTACCTGGGATCTATGAACACTATCCACGGTCCGTGGATGGATCGACAGACCGTCGATGGGGTCCGTAGATCTCTGCACCAGACCATTTTCTGTAGATTTTTCATAGCGTACCTGCACATGTAGCAACCATTAGGCTATTATTTTTACATTTTCTGAACTTTTTTTATTTAATTTTTAGACATGGACCCTATGCTAATTTTAGCCAACACTAAAAAAAATAAAAAAAATAAAGCACCTATCTAAATTAATACAAAGAATCAACTAAACATAGAACTCTGCTAGATGGAAAATAAAAATCTATCGTTGGCTAGATTGTACATCTTTGGTTGCCTCCCAAGCAGCGCTTGATTTAACGTCGCGTCATGACACATGCCTCTTGATTACTCAGACTTCATCAAGATGATAGGCCTCCACAACTTCTTGCACACTTTTTGCGTTTCCTAGATAGATCTTGATCCTTTGCCCGTTAACCATTAACCTTGTTCCGTAACTGTTCTCAAGCTCAACCGCTCCATGTGGGAGCACTTTTGTGAGCAAAAATGGCCCAATCCATTTGGATTTGAGTTTGCCCGGAAACAAGCGCAATCTAGAGTTGAATAGAAGCACAAGATCACCCACAACAAATTCTCGCTTTTCAATTCGTTGATCATGATACCTCTTCATCCTCTCTTTGTACAAGGCTGAACTTTCATAAGCTTTTAGGCGAAACTCATTAAGCATATTCAAGTCATTCATTCTTTGATTAGATGCGGTGCCCCAATCCAAATTTAGCTTATTCATCGCCCACAAAGCCTTATGCTCTAGCTCTACCTATAAATGGCAAGATTTCCCATATACTAGTTGGTAAGGAGACATACCTATGGGAGTCTTGTATACAGTGCGATAGGCTCACAGAGCATCATCAAGCTTCCTTGACCAATCCGTTCTATTAGCATTCACAGTCTTTGCCAAAATCTATTTGATCTCTATGTTGGACACTTCAACTTGCCCACTAGTCTTCGGATGGTAAGGAGTGGCTACATTGTGGCGGACACCATATTTCTCAAGTAGCGCCTTGAACAACTTATTACAAAAGTGGGAACCTCCATCGCTGATAATCGGCCTTGGTGTACCAAATCTGGAGAAGATATTCTTTTTCAAGAATACGGTGACACTTTTACCTTCGTTGATGGGGAGCGCAACTGTTTCCACCCACTTCGATACATAATCAACCGCAACAAGAATATACTTCATCCCATGTGAACTCACAAATGGACCCATAATGTCAATGCCCCATACATCAAACTACTCTATCACTAATATAGGATTCATAGGAAGCTCTTGCCTCTTTGAAATCCCTCCTTCTCTTTGGCACCGATCACAAGACTTGGCGAAATCATGAGCATCTTGGTGGATAGTAGGTCAGTAGTATCCACACTGCAAAATCTTATGTGCAGTTCGAATACCACTATGATGCCCACCAACAGGTGATGAATGACATGCTTCAAGTACACTCAACATCTCAATTTTGGGCACATAGTTACGAATAATCCCATCAGCACAACTACGATGCAAGTAAGGGTCATCCCAAAAGAATTTCTTCACATCATGCATAAACTTTTTCCTTTGGTGAAAAGACAAATCCGGGGGTACAAGTGCTCCTCTTCTTGCCTTCTTGACATGGCTTTGCACCACCTCTATCTATAATATTTGGCGATCCATATTGGCATCGCCGAACATTTCGGTGTCTCACCGAAGTTCTTGTCCAATCGCCAAGTTTGTTTTGTCCATGGACTGGTCTACTGGAACTTTGGGCGAGCTGAAGGTCCACTCGGCGAGACGCCGAGCGGCTTTGGTGAGTACCATCTTTGCTTTTCTTCAACTTTTTTATTCCTTTTTGCCTCGTAGTGTCCTTGCCCTATTCTTTTGCCTTCATTGCTGCATATTAACATTTTAACATCAGTTATAAGCATGAAATAGGTATTGAGGACACTAAATCATTGAATATTAAGCCCAAAATGAGTTGAAATCCCCGACTCATCAGGACTCACTAAATCTTTAAATGAAAAAAAATCCACTAGCCACGAGTGGGAGAGGAAGGAACATCAGACCCTATATCATGAGAAAATATAGTCACAAGTATGAATTAGTACATGGAATATACTAACTATGGAGAAAAATGCATAAACGTAGACACGATATAATACTAGGCTTAAAACATATAATGGCTGATCAAGTAATATGATTAAAAGCTTAGAAAGCAAAGTCATAAAACCATGAGACAAGGTCAAGCATTAATAAAACCGTAGTTATTTTATGGTATATTATCTTGAACCGACAATACACCATGTGAGCTACAACATGGAATAAGGATGTAACTCCCAAACCAAAAAGGAAGAGTCTACTTGCAAAGGTAGAACTCCGAATCATATTATAAATGTTTTGTGGGTCCTACAGAAATCACTAAAGACAATCCTATGGGGGAACGTAATTTCAGACTAGAGATTACTCCTAGAGACTATTTGATCTTGGGCATATTTGTATTCCCAAGAAACAAATAACACCCACATTTTGGCCGACTTCGGATTATATTTCTATTAATTGATAGTAGTTTTGAGTCATTTGAATTCATTTATACTAACCAACATGATTAGTTGTGTAGGTGAGTGTAAATGAAGGAACAAGCACTGAAACAGGTATTGGGAAACATGAAAGAATCCAAGTAAATGAACAACAAGAAAGGATAACGGAAAATGAATAAGAAGGCACGTCCAAATCCTCTCCGCGTCGCGGAGAGAAATTTATTTTTTCCAGAAAAATAGAATTTGAGACAGAATGGTCTGTATTGTGCTCGCGTCACGGAAAAGAGAAGATTTCCACAAACTGGATTTTAAAAGCAAGTCCACGTCTCGGCTTGGATTGCCAGATCAGGTCGTTTCGACTTAAATATTAATTGACTCATATTTTATTTTATTAGTTCTTTTTTTTCTCGGTTTTGAAGAATGACAATTTTTAGAGCTTTCTCATCGGTTTTTAGGGTTCATTCCTAAACACTTTATGTTATTTAAACATTGCATAATCGAGATTTTTTATATGAATAGTTAATTTCTCTAGTTCTAGGGATGTGGCTACTGGATGATTCTATTCAATTGAAGTTTTATGGTAATTAATTATCATATGTATCACTCTTACGTTCTTGTTTTTCGTATTTCGTGCTTGATCACCACTAAAATAAACATCTTCCCTGAATTGAACTCGGAAGAGGGATAAAAGGATAATATGGGGCATGAGAAGCATGATTTTCTCTTAAGAATAAGAGTTAATTTGTATCTAGGATAGGGATATACCTAGAGACCGTTCTTGGTCATTAGACAGGATGAAATCGTAATGCTCGGTAATTGGTCCAGCCTATCCCCGCTCAACGATTTAGTTAGGCTGCCATTTATCGTAGGTGATTAGAGGTCGGAAGACCATAATCATATATTTAACCCTATGATCATTGATTTGATAGTTAACTAATGTCTATTTAATAAGATAGTATGCATGAATCTTGAAGTAAGCTTCAACCCTGGACTTTACACAATCATTGTTCAAATCCTTTTGAAATTGAATCGCGTTAGTTAAGTTTTTAATTAGATTTTAGATTATATAAATATTCACTCCATTGTTCTTAATAACCCTTATTTTGAGTAGAAAGTATTGAAAAGATTGAATTAATCTAATCTTGAGTACCTATGGGTATGATACCCAGCTCTTAAAAAGAGCCACTTTAATACTTGAACGACCACGCACACTTGCATGTGCTATTGGACGCAACAAGTTTTTGGCGTCGCTGCCGGGGACTTTTGAATTGGAAAGTATTTGATTTGTCTAATTTCTGAAGTTAGAAAGAAAGTGTTGACAATTTGATCTTAGCTATTCATTTTTGCTAGTTGTGTTGAATTTTCAAACTAGATGACGACCAGGAAATTATAGAGCCTCTAGATGAATCGGAAAGATTTGTTTATTACCGGAGACGTCAAAGATGACTCACTTACCCAGTCTCTCTTGTTCCTAGTGAACCACTAACTCATGTAGCAAGAGTTGAACAAGAAGAACCTGTAGTGATGGCTGAGAGGAAAGTGACAGACGTGGCAATCCCACGTACCACTAGTGTTACTTCATGCATTTAGAAACCTGAAGCTAGTGGAAGATTTGAAATGAAGCACAGTATGGTGCAAATATTGCACACAAATGGACAGTTCATTGGTTTATCGCACGAGGATCCACAAGTTCATAGCTAGAATTTCCTCGAAATCAGTGACACTTACACTCCAACTGGAGTGACCGAAGATTACGTGAGGCTCACTTTATTTCCCTTTTCTCTGCAAGGGGAAGCAAAGAGATGGTTGAATTCTGAGCTCCTGAATTCCATAACCTCATGGGACGATCTTGCATAAAAGTTCCTTATTAGGTTTTTCCCATCGAGGAAAATGGCTAAGTTAAGAAGTGACATATTGAGCTTTCGAGAAAAAGGAGGAGAGAACTTGTACTAAGCTTGGGACAGGTTTAAATCAATATTGTTGAGTTGCCCACACCATAATCAGGCTAACGAGGTGTTGGTCCACACCTTCATTGAAGGGTTGGAGCCCAACACAAAAAAAATTTTTGATTCAGGTACAGGTGGACATGCTTTAGAAAAGACTTATGCTGAGTTGTTCACCTTGCTGAATAGGATTTCACAAGGTAACCCCGAGTGGAATGGAGGAGGAGTTAAACCGGTAGTACAAAAGACTACTGGAATGTTGGAGGTAGATGTAGTAAATGCATTAACTACACAAATTATTGCGACGCAGAACATGATGAATATGCACTTCAACATCATCTCGCTGGGACAACAACCATATCAGGTAAATGCAGTACAACAATTGCCTACATGGTGTGAGATTTGTTGAGCAGGAAATAACAATGGAGAGGTATGTAGGGCAAACCCAGATTCTATAAATTTTGTAGGTAATGCACAACATCGAGGATGCCATCAGAATTATGGGAACTCATACAATCCTAATTGACGAAATCATCCAAATATTTCCTAGGAGGGAATCAAAATAAAAGTCAAGGTCAAAACCAATATAGACCCAGGGGAATGCACATGGTTATCAACAACTGGTTCAATGAGAGCAGCCTAATAATCAACAAAGTAGCATGAGCATGGAGGAGATGCTGAAGAAGATCATGGCTGATCAATCTCAACTAGTTGTTGACGTGAGAAATAACCAGTTGGCAACCCAGAACCTAAAGAAACAATTTGGGCAATTTGCTAGTGCCCAAAATTCATGACCTCAATGAGGTCTACCGGGAAACACTGATCCAAATCTTAGGCAGGTAAATGTAGTAGGGACGCGTAGTGCCTTTCAATTGGAGGAGTTGGCTCCGAAGAAGCAAAATGTTGAATCTGCTAGCAAAGAGGATGAACCCAAGGAGAGTGAGACTGTTGCACAAGAAGAAAAAGAGCAACAAACAATAAAATAACCTCTACCATTAGCTCAGAAGTTTAAAAAACAGAAGGAGGATGAATGTTTTGGTAAGTTTGTCTCTCTTAAAGCAAGTTCACATTAATTTGCCTTTGGTAGATGTTTTGCACGGTATACCTAGGTATGAAAAGTATGTGAATGAGATCGTGGCAAATAAGAGGAGGTTGACTGAATATGAAACAGTGGCACTTACTGAAGAGTGCAGTTCCAGAATCCAGAATAAGTTTCCCACTAAATTGAAAGATCTGGGCAACTTTACATTTAGATCACAATATGGCAGAGCATCCATGTGCGAAGGTTGTGTGACCTCAGAGCGAGTATAAACCTAATTCCAACATCACTGTATAAATAGTTAGGGTTGGGTAGTCCTAAACCCACCACCATTTTATTGCAATTGGCAGATCAGCTAATTGTGAGACCAGAGGGTGTTGTGGAGGATATATTGGTCCCGTGGGATCTTTGATATTCCTAGTAGATTTTGTGGTTCTGAATTTTGAGCCAGATCCTGAGGTTCCTTTCATCCTGGGAAGACCTTTCTTAGCCACAGGGCGGGCTATGATAGATGTGGCAGTAGGATAATTAACTATGCGCACGCATGAAAAAATGGAAGTGTTTGATGTCTACAAGGCGTTGAAACTACCAGTCGTGTATGAAGAGTTGTCTGCTATAACAGTGATAGATCTCGAAGCAGAAGCTTGTTATATTGCATCCAAAGACCAGTTGGAGCGTGTACTAGTAGGACATGATATATATATGGGGATGTTGAAGCATAGGAGATTGTACTGTTTTTGGATGTGTTGAGTGTGGGCATATCAAGAGATCACTGGGAGCCATTGAATAAGGTGTTGGGTACACCACCAAAGCCTTCCATCGAAGAAGCACCCAAGTTGGAGCTAAAAACATGGACAGCTAACCTCAGGTATGCATTTTTAGGTGAATTTAAGACCTTACCTATTATTTTGTGCTCTAGGTTGGTAAATGTCTGACATTCATGGGATAAGTCCAACGTTGAGTATGCACAGGATTTACATGGAGAAAGGTCACAAGTCGAGTGCACAACACCAACGGTGACTTAATCGAGTAATGAAGGATGTGGTAAGGAAAGAGGTGATAAAGTGGTTAGATGTGGGGATAGTGTACCCCATATCTGATATCAAATGGTTGAGTCCAGTACGGTGTGTTCCCAAGAAGGGTGGAATGATGGTGGTGACAAATGAGAAGAATAAATTGATCCCTACACAGATGATAACGGGGTGGCGTATCTGCATGGACTACAAGAAGTTGACTAATGCTACTAGAAAGGACCATTATCCTGTTCCATTTATTGATCAGATGTTGGATAGACTGACAGAAAAATTATATTACTGCTTCTTGGATGGCTACTAAGTCTATAATCAGATAGTCATTGCACCAGAAGATCAAGAGAAGACTACCTTCACTTGTCCGTATGGAGCCTTTTCGTTGAAATGTATGTCATTCAAAATATGCAATGCACCGGCTACATTACAGAGATGCATGATGGTAATCTTCCATGATATGGTGGAGGATTTTCTGGAGGTGTTCATGGATGACTTCTTAGTGTTTTGTGAGTCGTTTGATCTTTGTTTGACTAATCTTGACAGGGTCCTTGCAAGGTGTGAAGAGACGAATCTGGTGTTGAATTGGGAAAAGTGTCATTTCTTAGTCTGAGAAGGGATTGTACTGGGGCACAAAATCTTAAGAAATGGGCTGGAAGTGGATAAAGCTAAGGTGGAGGTCATTGAGAAGTTTCCACCACCCATTACTGTGAAGGGAGTCCAAAGTTTTCTGGGACACGCCGGGTTTTATAGAAGATTCATCAAGGACTTTCCTAAGACTGCAAGACCCATGTGCAACTTATTGGAAAAGGAGGTGAAGTTTGTATTTGATGAAAGTTGTTTGCAGGCTTTTGAGCTATTGAATAAGAAGTTAATAGAAGCCCCTATTCTGATTACTCCTAACTCGGAGCTACTGTTTGAGCTTACGTGTCATGCCAGCGATACAACGGCTTGTGAAGTGCTAGGCCAGCTTAAGGAAAAGATGTTTCATTTCATCTATTATGCTAGTAAGACACTTGATGCAGCCCAATCAAATTACACTATCACAGAAAAGGAGATGCTAGTGCTAGTATTTACTTTTTATAAGTTCAGGTCCTACATGGTAGGCACCAAAGTTGTTGGTTACTGTAACATTCTGGAAATTTGTAAACTAAACTATAGTCTAACATAAAACTAATAGGCTTACATAAAGCTTGACGTTAGGGTTAGAGTCTTGAACGTACCCTCATATACCTTAAAAATTCATGTTTTAGTGTTGGAATGTCAAGGACTAAACCCAAGGAACAACCATGGGTCCTTGAGGAGAAGACCTAGAAGGCTGCCAGGCAGTGACCCACGGAGGGCATCCACGCCTCGTGGGTCAAGCCACGCTCCATGGTGGGGAGTGTGTAGGCATCCATAGATCAAGCCCTCCAAAATAGACTGTAGACCCTGACCCACACTTCACCAGCATGGGCCGTGGGTCCAACCACGATCTGTAGGTGATGGGGGTCGTGGGTCACACTTGGAAGTTGGTTTTTGGGAGTTAGTTGAGGGGTAGTTTTGGGTTTTCCATTTTAATTAACTATTAAGTGATGTCGTTTTGTATTATTTTATACTAACTATATAAGTTATTTAAGCCCCTAAACTAAGTCATCTAAATCATAGCTACCAACTTCCCAAATCAAAATCAATTTCCCTCAGAATCTTCTCTCTAGAACTCCAAAGAAGAAGAAGAAGAAGATTAAGCTAGGGTTTGAAGTAGAGGCCTTTTCCACTCAATTTCATGAGGATTTTTCATTGAGGTATGGTAGTCTTTGATTAATGGATAGTTTTTAATCCATGGAGTCCCTCCAAACTCAATTTCAAACTAGTAACTTCCCCAAAAAGTTAGGGTTTTACTTCAAGTCATGGATTCCTTTTCAAAAACGTTTCAGTTAATTTAATTACTTTATATTATGATTGAATTTTTGTTTTGTTATGGTTTTATGATGAAATCTCCCAAGAATCCATGAAATCCCATATTTCCCAAATTTATGCCTTTGTGATGTGGGTGACTTGATGAAGAAAGATTACCATGAGATTGTGCTTATAGTAATTTAGCTAATTGAATCATGTTATTATCCATATCTAATGTTGTAAATCTAGATATATCGGATGGAAGGTGATCCTTGACCCAAGAAGGGTAAACATGAGAATTATACATGACTGTAGACTCATTGTACATGCTTTATGAACATGATTATAATCTAATTGTTGTGTTTGTTGAATGTTCATTCTCATAAACACATAATGAACATGATGTGAAAGTTCTTCTCACTATATGATAGTTCTAAGGTTGAAATTCCATTCTCACCTATTGAACCTATGAGCTATTTTATGAATTGTGTTGGATGGAGGGTTAAGACACTCCTTCATGCATGTAAATTAAATTCAAGACTAAATATGTAATTGTGGGAAGTAATGCTTAGCACCGAGTGGATATTGAATATGAGATAGAGACTCTACCATTAAGAAAGGTCGGGTTTCTAAAGTTAATCTCATGAGATGAAAGCTCCCCCGTTAAGTAAGGTTGGGGTTTCTAGTAATAATTTCCTTATCCCTTAACTATGTGCCCCAATAGTTCATTTAGATAGTGGATCCACCTAAAAGCTAATACATTTAGTTCTACCTTAGGCAAGTAGGACACCTCTTTTTGGTGTGGGGCATGACATTGGATTCCATGTTAAGCTCACATGGTCTATGTCGGTTAAGGCTTATTCCCAATGTAATAGAGAAGATGAATTATTAACTATGATTGCTCAAGGAGCTTTACTTAGCATGGGTAGGATTATGGGATCTTACTTATGCATGGCACAAGTAGACTTTGAGGGTATTCGTAGTAGGTTTCCATTATGATGTGATGATTGTTATATTGAATACGCTCATGATTTATGCTTTCACACTAATTTTCATGATGATTCTAAAACTTGGTAAAGTGCATACTCTTCAACTAAAATGTCCTTTTTAGCATATTTCCATGGTTTTTTGCATGACTATCATACTTAGTGCAATTTTGTACTAACCCATATTTTTCTACATTTTCTCCAAAGTGTAGGTTCCGGTTCTTAAGGCGATTATCTCTTGATTCAATATTGGATTGACTATTCGCTTTACTTTTGGTGAGTCCTCATGATTCATGGAAAGGACTTTTCATTTGGAGTTTCTTTTTAGTACTTTCTCTTTTCAAATTATATTGTTGGGGTTGTGACCCTATTTTGACTCATGAATTATAATAAATGATAAATGAGAAAAGTTAGACTTCCACTTTCCTTTTATAAAGAATTTTGGATTTAAATGTGTTTTTACTCTTTATTGTTTTATTACTTTATGCCATGATATGCTAAGTGGCTTACATGGAGCCTTTCGGGGTTCTATGTTCCTTTTTACGTCTAGGGGTACCCTTCGGTTGTGACATTTACACTGACCATGCTGCGATCAGGTATTTATTCAACAAGAAGGATACGAAGGCGAGGCTGATTAGATGGATATTACTCTTGCAAGAGATTGATTTGGAAATTGAGGACATGAAGGGAACTGAGAACCAGATAGCGATCATATGGCGAGATTGGAGGACTCATCTCATGTGAGGAACAAAGAACACATTCGCGAAGAATTCTCTGATGAGCAATTTCTAGCCTTGGACCTTGCACAAGTACCCTGGTATGCTTATATTGTAAATATTCTGGTGAATGGTTTATTTCCACCTAGGGCTTCAATACATCAGAAGAAAAAGTTGATGCATGAGGCCAGGCTTTATATCTAGGATGAGTCTTTCTTATTCAATCAATGATCAGATCAGATAGTGCGAAGGTTTATAGCTGAACATGAGGCATTACAAGTGTTGGAGAGTTGTACTCTTCACCCTATGGTGGGTACTATAGATGTGAGCGCACGGCGCATACGGTATTACAATCTGCTTTCTTTTGGCATACTTTATTTAAAGATGGTGCGATCTTTGTGAAGGGTTGTGATCAGTTTCAGCGGATGGGAACTATTTCTAGAAGACATGAGATGCCATTAAGCAACATCCTAGAGGTAGAGATCTTTGATGTATGGGGGAAATACTTCATGTGACCATTCCCAATGTTCAATGATAATCACTACATACTTGTGGCGGTGGACTATGTGTCCAAGTGGATCGAGATTGTTGTTCTACCTACTAATGATGCGAAGGTGGTAGTAAAGTTCATCAAGAAGCACAACTTCACCAATTTTGGAACTCCAAGGACTATGATAAGTGATGGAGGGAAGCACTTAATAAATGGTTCGGTACGGAATTTGTTGGCCAAATATGGAGTGCGACACAAAGTAGCCACATCTTATCATCCTCAGACTAGCGAGCAAGTGGAAGTGTTAGGGAAGTAAAGCAAATTTTGTAGAATACTATGAATTCATGAAGGAAAGATTGGGCGGAAAAGTTAGATGATGCTTTGTGGGAATATACAACTGCGTATAAGACACCGATAGAGTCCTCTCCTTATCAAATGATGTTTGGGAAAGCATGTCACCTTCAAGAGGAATTGGAGCATCAAGTGTATTGGGCTATCAACAAGTTAAATTTAGATCTTGAGTTAGCTGGAAAGAAAAGAATAACACAACTGCATGAGCTAGAGGAATTCAGGCTCCACACATACGAAAATGCCAATTTATACAAAGAGAAGACTAATAAGTGGCATGACAAGAATATTGTGTCACGCACCTTTGACTACGGGCCAATTGGTGTTACTATTTAATTCAAGACATAAATTGTTCCTTGAAAAACTTCGGTCTAAGTGGAGTGGGCCGTTTGTTGTTGTGAGGATGACTCAACATGGAGCTGTGGAGCTAAGAAACAAGGATAAGATCTCTACTTTTCTTGTAAATGGGCAAAGAGTAAAACACTACTTTGGGAATGAAATTGATTGTAAGCAAGAGGCGCACAACTTGAATGACGAGTGAGTCATAAGATGGGTCGGGCCGCGATGTTAAATCAGGCGCTACACAGGAGGCAATTCGTGACTCCATGTACTACATAGGATTTTTGGTTTTCTGTTTTGTTATTTCAATTTTTAGGAGTAGTTTATAGTTTTTGAACAAAAAGATATAGCAAGAAAATACAAAAAAATAAGTCGTGCTACGACCAAAACTAAGGTGTTGGATGGGAGGCAACCCATTATGTCTATATTAATGGGTGTTATGCTTATAATGTGGAGGGAACATGAATCTTAACCCATAGCGCGTCGCAGAGGAGTACACCAACTTTGATTTCACTGGGAGATAATTAATCACGTAAAACAAAAGCCTCCGTAATGGGAGCGTGTCGCGGAGCAAGGTAAGAATTTTGTATTCGATGAGAAGTAATTTTTTTGTGAAAAATAAGGGAGCTCCATAATAGAGTCGTGTCGCGAAGATGTCCAAAAATTTGATCTCACTAGGAATTAAGTTATTTTTTGCAAGGCAAAACACTCCGTAAATTACCCAACCCATATTCCCTTTTAACCCCCAATTGTTATCCCAAATCCACCATTCTTTGCTCATTCACCCTGATTTCCCCTCCCCTTTACCCCCTTGCGGTTTCCAACTTCCAATCAGTAACGCGGAGTTAGATCGATCATTCGTCCCCTTACTCCCTTCATTTTCAATAGTCAAGGTACATACTTTGTCATTTTTTTTGTGTTCTAGTTGGGCATTTGGGCATGTTGTTGTTGTGGGTCGGTGAATTTATTTTGTGGGAAGTTGGGGATGTGATTGGTAGTAGATGGAAGTATTGTATGTTTTTATTTATGGATATTTTGAATTGTTGAGTAGAAATTGCCCTTGCTTGAGTTTATGTGGGTATTGGGTGAAAATTGTTTGTATAAACTTGGTAGGGTGAAAGGTTTGGGGTGTGTTGTTGATTAAGATTGTCTGTTTCATGAATTTTGAGGGTATCAGTGTGAAGTCTTGAGTAAAACTGATAGTGTATCGCTGTGTGGAATTGTGAGTTGTTATACCCGTGTCCTGGATTAAGGTTGTTGTACTTAAATATGTTGTGGTGCTTGAGGGTGATATGTGAATGTGTACTTAGGTTGTTGTGCGTTAGTTGTGAGTGTGTGTGTTTCCCATTGGGAAGTCTAAGTACCAAGGTTGGGGCATATATGGAATAAGTGTGAGGTGGTGTTTGAGCATTACCCATTGTTATCCGTGTTTTCTAATTTGTTTGGGTTGGATTGTATTGTGTTGACAGGTAATCATGTCAGGTACCCAGCAACCCGGCAAGGAGGTAGCAACATCTAGCTAGAGGAAGAAAGTTCATCGTGGGGGAATGTACCTCCGGCACCAGCAGTCCCACAGGGGCAAACTAGGAGATTCGGGGTGCACGCAGTAGTCAAAAAAGGTAAAGTGTGGTGGAAGTAACATACAAATGCCCGATACTTTTCTGACGTGTGCATTGAAAGAGATAGTCATGCACGGGACTTTTCTTGAATTATGTGCGTATTCATGAACTTCATTTGGAGTTCATCTTTGCTGAGCCAACTGAGTGTAACTTGCACATGGTCTAAGAATTCTATGCCAACTGGGCAACGGAGTCCATATCGCATTTTGTGAAGATGCGGGGAGTCGACGTAACTCTCACTCCCGCGGTTCTAAATGGCATAATTTGAACTTCACCTTATGCTGACCCATTGATACTGACGCAGCTGAACATTCGACAACCATACCGGGCGATCCGACACACACTTTATAGACCCCAGTCTATGGTGCAGTGGACTAAGCACAGCGCGAAGAGGTTCCACCAATCTCTTTCTTACGCGCACATGATCAAAGAAGCTCGAGTCAGGTTAAAACGTGATAAATTGCTTGATACCTGGGTTACACTACATGGATATAACCTGAGATAGAGTGTGTTTGGTTTATTCCTTAATGATTCCACTAAGTTGAATATTGGTGATCTGTTCAAATCGGCTATGAGGATGTCCCGGGTTCACAAAGGGTGCATGTACGCATTTGGTGGTATCATTACTGAACTATGTCATTCTGCAGGTGTACCAGAGGAGAGCTTGGATTATATGGCACCACTTTTCCCAGCATCGGTGGATATAACAAAGACAAAGGGGCCCAACAATGAGTTTGGGCCAACACTCACTACGGTGGAACGTCATCGCTGTGATGAGTTGATTATGGCCCAGATGTATGTGCTGGAGATGTTGCGCCACCAAAATAGATGTTAGGCGTCTACTGAGGCGCAATTGGGGGAGGTAGAAAGGAGGTACCTGCTGAATGCACATGCAAAATCCCTGCTAGGCATCGGTCCTGAGTTCCATTAGCCTGTATATGATAATATTCCTACAGACGAGGAGAAGTTGTGCAGTGGTTTTGATGTGGACTCTGTTTCTGACACGGAGTAGGTTGACCCTGCACAGGACGGTGATGAGGCTGAAGGCGGAGATGCCACGGAGGACTGATCAGGGAGTGATTCACCTTACCTCTACATTATTTTTTGATTTTGTAGAGCATTGGGGACAGTGCTAATATTTTAAGTGTAGGGTGGGGTGGGGGTGTAATTCTCTTTGTATTGTATATATTAGTGAACATTGGTAGTATCTTATGTAGGTCTTTTATTTTACTTTTTATTTGGGTTCCTTGGAAGTTTTTTCGGTTCTTTGGCCAAAGAGAGTTCCTTTGAACCGTACAAAATACAAAAAGAGTTTGTTCTACTAGGATCAAGTAAATCGCCGTAGTTGAGGCTCATTAGCCTATGATAGATGGATTACAACTGTCTTAAGGGCAATTTCCATCATTGAGTCGTAGGTATGGTATGTGTGCTGGATCTTGAAATTTCGAAATGAAATTGTATGAAGGCATGTGGGCAATATATATATGAATACATTTAAATTCTTGTATTGATTTTAATGACTGCAACTTAAGCTTAAATTGAACCCTTGCATGAATTGATTGTGTTGCCTATGATTGATCAATCTTGATTAGAACTTGTGCCATGAGCGGCGAGGCTTTGTATTGTCCATGTAATGCATCTGAGTCTAGAACTTGTCTTGCGTGTTATTGAAACGAAATTGAAGTGTTGCTTAGTGTAGGAAATGATAATAGGCCTCCTTGAATATGTTCGTAAAGCTTAGACTTTTCAGATATTACCACGTGTAGCCTTGTTGAGCCTGTAGCTTTTTATTGGCAGCCACATTTTCACCTGACATCCCTTTATTGAGTCCCTATGTTGTTTGCACCTTGTTTGCCTAAGCACTATAGCATAGACTGTTGTGGAGTTAGTAATACCGAAAGTGAAGAGGCAACCCGAAATAGATGCAAGGTAATAAAAGAAAACCCTCAGTACCTTCAGTAAGTGAATAAAAGTGAATAAAAAAAATTGACAGGTTGGTTCTTGGAATAAAAAGAAATGAGGGGAAGTTTGAGAAGTAAGTAAGTCATGTGTGACAGAAATGTGAGAGAAGGCTGATAAATGAAGGAAAGGATGATGATGTCTTGAAAATGCAAATTGCTTAGGTAAGTGTAAGTCACTACTATATACTTATTCCTACCCGTCCTTTGGCCAACAGTACAACCTAGAAAAGTCCTATTTGATATTTGCAAAGAACGCTTAATTAGAGGAGATGGACATAATGGGAAAGCTTATGGTTCTTTGTGCAGGCATGTGATATGTTCTTTTTGAGTGAGAGTTCTCCATGTTGTTAAAGTCCTTAAATCATATTCAATATATTGAGTTGAGTGTGCGGACCATTCCTTGGAGTGAGGAGCACTTGTTGTATGAAAGATAGGTGATATCTAATGGTGAACATGAAGTTTAATATTTTAGTTGCTAAAAGTTGTCGAGTCAGTACTTGAGTTATATGAGGTATGAAAGTGGTCAAGGCCAAATGTACATGAGAACATGCATTTTGAATTGTTAAAAGATCCTTGAAAGGAAGTTGGCGGATGCACAAATACCGGTGTTAGGAAGTCTAGGTCTAGGACTAGTTTAGTAAGTTGTTCAAGGATGAACAAAGCTTTAAATGTGGGGTGGTGATCTTGGACGTATTGTATGCCTAAGAACCAAATAACACCCGCATTTTGGCAAAGTTTGGAATTATTTTCTATTAATTGATAGTAGTGTCGAGTCATTTGAATTCATTTATACTAGCCAACATGATTAGTTGTGTAGGTGAGCATAAATGAAGGAACGAGCACTGAAATAGGCATTGCGAAGCACGAAAGGATCCAAGTAAATGAGCAACAAGAAAGGAGAACAAAAAATGAATAACAAGGCACATCTGTATCCTCTCTGCGTCACGGAGAGGGATTTTTATTTTTGTTTGAGAAATAGAATTTGATATAGAACGGTCCATATTGTGCTCGCGTTGCAGAGAAGAGAAGATTTACACAAACTAGATTTTAAAAGCAAGTCCGCATAACACCTTGGATTGCCAGATTTGGTCGTTTAGACTTAAATATAAATAGACTCATATTTTATTTTATTAATTCTTCTTTTTCTGGGTTTTGAAGAATGATGATTTTGGGAGCTTTCTCATCTGTTTTTAGGGTTCATTCCTAAAATCTTTTATTTTAGATCTCTTTGTGTTATTTAAACATTGCATAATCGAGATTTTTATATGAGTAGCTGATTTCCCTAGTTCTAGGGTTGTGGCTACTGGATGATTGTATTTTATTAGAGTTTTATGGATTCAAATTAATTATCATATGAGTCACTCTTATGTTCTTGTTTTTTGTATTTCGTGCTCGATCACCACTGAAATAAACATCTTATCTAAATTGAACTCGGCAGAGGGATAAGAGGATAGAACATGGGGCATGAGGAGCATGATTTTCTCTTAAGAATTAGAGTTAATTTGTAGCTAGTGTAGGGATATACCTAGAGACCGTGCTTGTCCATTAGACAGGATGAAATCATAATGCTCGATAATTGGTGCAATCTATCCTCGCTCAACGATGTAGCTAGGCTGCCATTTATCGTAGTCAATTAGAGGTCGGGAGACCATAATCATATATTTAATCCTATGGTCATTGATTCGATAGTTAATTAATGACCATTTAATAAGATAGTATGCATGAATCCAGAAGTGAGCTGCAACCCTAGACTTTACCCAATCATTGTTCAAACCCCTTCGTAATTGAATTGTATAAGTTAAGTTTTTAATTAGGGTTTAGATTATATAAATATTCACTCCATTGTTCTTGATAACACTTGTTTTGAGTTGAAAGTATTGGAAAGATCGAATTAATCTAATCTTGAGTCCCTATGGGTACGATACCCGGCTCTTAAAAAGAGCCACTTTAATACTTGAACGACCACGTACACTTGCGTGTGCTATTGGACACAACACTATCCTTTTTGAGTCTCAACCTTACAGTCCTCTAGGTGCTAAGTAAAATCCCAATGAAATACATAAAGTCAATTATCAAGCATAACATTAGGAAAGTCAATAAGCCAAATACCAATCCAAATGATAAAGTTGTATAAGAGTAGCTCCTTTCAAAACCATGATTTCATAAACTTGTTCATATAGAAACTTACCGTCCTAAGCATCTAAAATGTCACGCCCCGAGACTACCCCTGAGACGCGGACACGGGACCTAGGACCACAAGTGATCCCAAGCTAACCCTGCTGGCATGATCATGAGCATACTAAATATAATATGTATAATAGAATATATGCGTAAGATAAATCATAAATAAGATGAAAAGATGGGGAATACCCATATACTATAACTGAGATATATGAAAACTGATGAGTTTAATACAAGGAAGTTATTAACTCAAAGGTAAGCTGAATCTAACTATGTCTGGAATAAACCTCTAATCTGACTAGAAATGCTGGGACATGCCCCAACTAGATCTAGCAAAACTGAAAACTTGAAGACTGAAAGCGATAACGATAAACATGTCATTAGTCCTCGAAGAATGAGGACTCACCACTGATGCTGCTGAACTGAAGATCGAAAACCGATCTAAGCGTGATCTGGATGCTGAGAACCTGAACCTACATCACGAGAAGATGTAGCGCACGTATGCGTCAGTACTTGAAAGGTACTAAGCATGCAGGATAGAATAAAGCTGAAATAACATCATCACTGAACAAGCAATAAAGCAAGAGCATAAT
>JAJOOS010003000.1:0-23434 GCA_029582725.1 Solanum chiquidenum | reverse complement strand
ATCCTTAACTAAATCTCTGTTGGTAAATCTTTTTTCTCATTCATTACCCTCTTGGTAAGGTCAAGTAAGAACGAGATGAGTTCTAACATTGCGCACCCATTAGAAAGATTGCTAAACCAAAAGATTAACAATACATGCATAAACACTGTTCAAGAATTACTTAATTATTATTCATACTTTGTTAATTGCTCATGATTCCCACAATCCTAGTTATGGATTTAGCTACTCATGCTTGAGAGTTCACAATTCATAATTGAGTTAAAAGAAATCATGAACTTACAATTAGAATAGATGAAAACCAAAATCTTCAATTGAAAACCAAATTGGAATTGCATAAACCAACTTTCAGAAATTAAATTCTAAGTGTTTGCAAATTAATTCCAAAAGACCAAAACCAAAATTTTACAATAATGTCTAATAAAATAAGAAGAAGAATAGAACCATAAAAAGTATTGACAATTTTTCCTTACAAAGTATCTCCACAAAAGCTATTGTTGCTTTCAACTGCGTGAACAGTAACCAAGAATTTCTACCCTTTTCTACTTCTACCATTGTTCTCATTTTTCTTCTTACATAGTGCATTAAGGATATTTTTTAGATTAAATAGAATTATGGTATCAATAAAAAGGGATTCGGCTCGATCATGTGGTTTACAAGAAAAATATAGGCTCAAAAGGGTTAACTAGTGATATAATATCTTAAAAGACTAATATTTACCAGACAAATCAAAGAAAGCATATTATTATCTCCTAAACAAAGAAAATCTTTTTATTTCGCTTCAATAACATGCAAGACAAGTTCTAGGCAAAGATGCAAAATAAGGAATAAATAAATTCTCACCACACATGGCACAAGTATCAATCAAGATGGATCAATTCCACTTCTAAGAGAGACAGGGTCATAACAATCCACAAAATAAAATATGCTATAAACAAAGTCACAACCATGAGCTTAGGTGTCAAAGATTCTGCAATTTCCTTACCAATCAAGCATTCACAAGAAAGTACTACTAAAAAATTAGGCCTAAATGACACCACTCAAAAGGGTCTTTTCTTTTCTCTCAATTTTTTTTTTTAAAAAAACTTATTCCTAAAAAAATAAAAGACACTCGGTTCAAAGGGACTATCCTCAGGAAAAGAACCGAAAATAAAAGCCAAAGAACCCATCCTAAAAAGAGAAAAGACTCAATAAAACAGTAGAAACTAGGAATTCATTCTTCCACCCCTCATTTAAAAAGATGCTATGTCCCCAAAGCATCAAATAAAATTTAAACCAAGGGTTAGAAAAACTCTCTGAGGCCTTTAGGTCTAGCTAGTAGCATGTTCTCTCAATTTTCATCAAGGGTCATCACCCCACACTTAAGCTCAAACATGCTCCTTTGTATCAAATTTTTAGGTACTCAGACTTCCCCTACTCTGCAAAAATAAGACCAACAGAAAAAAAGTGACACTAATAAAATTAAATAAGAAGTTACACTACTAATTGGGTTGCCTCCCATTATGCGCTTAATTTAATGTCGTGGCATGACGCAGACACCTTAGTTACTCAAACTTCACTAAGATCCCATTCCTCTATCACTTCATTGATACACTCAGATTTCCGCAAGTAGATTTTTGTCCTCTGACCGTTTACCTTGAACCTCTTCCCTTCCATCTTCTCGAGCTTAATTTATCCATGTGGAAATACTTGAGTTACTTTGAGTAGCCCGGTCCACTTGGACTTGAGCTTGCCAGGAAATAAGCTCAATCTTGAGTTAAATAAGAGCACCAAATCAACTGCAACAAATTCTCACTGATCAATCTTCTGATCATGGTACTTCTTCATTTTCTCCTTGTACAAGGCTGAACTTTCATATGCTTTTAGGCGAAACTCATCAATCTCATTCATGTCATCTATATCATCACTGTCAAAATTCATCGTTACCTCTGCTAGTGCATCGACCCTTAGTCTCTCCTCAATAGACACTTCAGAATATCGCTCCATAATATGATTTACCACCACCACTGGAAAGATGAACGGCCCCACTTTCACAAGGACATCTTGGAGCACTCCAATGGGCCTCTTCACAGTTCTATCGGCCATAAGTAAATGCATCGCAGTCGATTTTAGAGCTCCTAAACCCAATTTCTTATAAATGGACAGTGGCATCAAATTAATGCTGGCCCCCCAATCACACAAAGCTTTCACAAAGTGTAACTCCCCAATGGTACAAGGAATAATGAAAGCTCCAGGATTCCCTTTCTTTTGCACAAGTGACCTAGTAGCAATAGCACTACAATGTTGCAATCTCTCTTCATTCTCAAAACTAACAGCCCTTTTTTTGGTCACGAAGTCTTTCATGAATTGAGCATACCCAGACATTTGTTCCAAAGCTTCTATTAATGGGACATTTATGGACAGTTGCTTCAGCGTAGCTATGAACCTGCAGTATTTTCCCTCATCAGTCTTTTTCACCAATCTCTGTGGGAATGGAGGTGGAGGTCTAGGCATGGGAACAACTTTTTGGGTCACCTCAGTTTCCTTTTTTAGTATCATCTTTTGGAATTTCAGTAACACCATTCTCATCCTCATATTTTTCTATCACTCTTTCAATCTCGGATGAAATGGGGGGGGATCAATAGTCTGTTTTCCTCTGTGAGTTGTGACTGCCATACAATCTCCATCATTTTTGGATTTTGGATGGTGTTGCTAGGAAGTCTGCCAGGTTGGCGTGGATTCACATTAGCAGACAACTTACTAAACTATTGTTCAAGTTTCTTGATTAACACTGCATGGGCATCAACTTTCTGACTGATTTCAGACAAATCATTACTCATCTCTTTCACATTCTCATATGTTGCATCAAACCTCTTCATCATTTTTTGCATCATATCCTCTATGCGAGTCATATTATTACCAGCATCTCTATTACCAGAGGGAACATAGGGTCCAACCTTATCATTCCTATTACCATACTTTTTTCGGTTGTAATTGTTATCATGATTGTAATTGCCATCTTAGACATAGTTTCCCTCACGATTATAGTTTCCATCCCGAATATAGTTTCCCTCGCAGTTGTAGTTGCCCTCACGATTGTAGTTTCCATAGTATCGAACTTGGTTTTCTTGACCTTGGCACTAATTATACGAGTTGGAATCTAGGGTGTTGGTTCGGAAACCCCTCGTCTGATCATTAACCAAATTCGCATCCTCTTCATAGTAGTACTCCTAAACTGGTGGTGGTGGTAGTGGTCTAGTCAGATAATTTACCGCATTCACCTTTTTTGCATTTCCACTCACATGTTTTAAGACCAAACAAAGTTTCATCCTTATTTGAGCCATCTCTTCACAAATGTCATTATTAGATTGATTTGGTGCAGTTTGGACAACGAACGTGCTCATACCAGTATCTGCCTTTCTAGTGCTCCATGCTTTATTGTTTTGGGAAATCCTCTCAAGTTTTTCAGCGATCTCCTCAAAAATGCACTCACCATATGATCCTCCAGGAATAGTATCTAATACAACTCTTCCAGCCGCGCCACGGAATCAAGAGCTCCAAGTGAGCTATTTTTGGTAAAAAGAACTGGTGATGCGGATGAACCAGAATCTGGGTTACGGTGCCAAACTGCGTGCTAACCTAGATCCCACAAAGGGTGTTGGTCGATTAAGACAGCAGGACGCTGGTCATGTAAGTCGAAATCTGCTAAGGAGTGTGTAACAACTCACCTGCCAAATCAACTAGCCCTGAAAATGGATGGCGCTTAAGCGCGTGACCTACACCCGGTTGTTAGGGAAAGTGCCAGGCCCCGATGAGTAGGAGTGTGTGGCGGTCGCTGCAAAACCTTGGGCGTGATCCTAGGCGGAGCGCCGTCGGTGCATATCTTGGTGGTAGTAGAAAATATTCAAATGAGAACTTTGAAGGCCGAAGAGGGGAAAGGTTCTATGTGAATGGCACTTGCACATGGGTTAGTCGATCCTAAGGGTCGAGGGAACCCCGACAGATAGCGCATTTCGTGCGTACTCCGAAAGGGAATCGGGTTAAAATTCCTGAGCCGGGATGTGGCGGTTGATGACAACGTTAGGAAATCTGGAGAAGTTGGTGGGAGCCTCGGGAAGAGTTATCTTTTCTATTTAACAGCCTGCCCACCCTGGAATCGGCTCAGCCGGAGGTAGGGTCCAGCGGATGGAAGAGTATCGTACGTTGCGTGGTGTCCGGTGCTCTCCCGGTGGCCCTTGAAAATTCGAAGGACCGAATGTCGTCCATGCCCGGTCGTTCTCATGGCCGCATCAGGTCTCCAAGGTGAACAACCTCTGGTCGATGGAACAGTGTAGGCAATGGAAGTCAGCAAAATGAATCCGTAACTTTGAGAAAATGATTGGCTCTGAAGGTTGGGCATGGGGGTCCCAGTCCTGAACCTGTCAGCTGTCGGTGGACTGCTTGAGCTTCTCCCGCGGCGAGACTGGGTCACTGCATGCCGGCCGGGGGATGGACTGGGAACAGTTCCTTCGGGGGCCTTTCCCGGGCGTCGAACAACCAATTCAGAACTGTTACGGACAAGGTAAATCCGACTGTTTAATTAAAACAAAGCACTGCGATGGTCCCAACGGATGTTTACGCAATGTAATTTCTGCCCAGTGCTCTGAATGTCAAAGTGAAGAAATTCAACCAAGCGCAGGTAAATGGTGGGATTAACTATGACTCTCTTAAGGTATCCAAATGCCTCGTCATCTAATTAGTGACGTGCATGAATGGATTAATGAGATTCCCACTGTCCCTGTCTACTATCCAGCGAAACCACAACCAAGGGAACGGGCTTGGCATAATCAGCGGGGAAAGAAGACTCTATTGAGCTTTACTCTAGTCCGACTTTGTAAAATGACTTGAGAGGTGTAGTATAAGTGGGATCCGAAATGCGGAAGTGAAATACCACTACTTTTAACGTTATTTTACTTATTCCGTGAATTGGAAGCGGGGCACTACCCCTCTTTTTGGACCCAAGGCTTGCTTTGCGGGACGATCCGGTAGGAAGACATTGTCAGGTGGGGAGTTTGGCTGGGGTGGCACATCTGTTAAAAGATAACGCAGGTGTCCTAAGATGAGCTCAATGAGAATAGAAATCTCTTGTGGAGCAGAAGAGTAAAAGCTTGTTTGATTCTGATTTCCAGTACGAATACGGACCGTGAAAGCGTGGCCTAACGATCCTTTACACCTTCAGAATTCGAAGCTAGAGGTTAAATAGCAGCAAATATTTAACTAAATCTCTGTTGTTATATCTTTTTTCTCATTAATTATCTCCTTGGTAAGGTCAAGTAGGAATGAGGCGAGGTTTAACGTTGTGCACCCGCTAGAAAGACTGCTAAACGGAAATTAACAATACATGCATAAACACTATTCAAGAATTACTTAATTATTATTCATACTTTATTAATTGCTCATGGTTCCCACAACCCTAGTTGTGGCTTTAGCTACTCCTGCTTGAGAGTTCACAATTCATAATTGAGTTAAAAGAAATCATGAACTTACAATTAGAATAGATGAAAACTAAAATCTTGAATCAAAAACCAAATTGGAATTGCATAAACCAACATTAGGAAATTAAATTGCTAAGTGTTTGCAAAATAATTTCAAAAGATCAAAAACAAAAGTTTACAATAATGTCTAAGAAAATAAGAAGAAAAGAACCCTAAAAAGTATTGACAATTTTTCCTTACAAAGTATCTCCCCAAAATAATTATTTCTATGGATTATTTATAGATATAGAAAACCCTAAATAAAATAACTGAGTCCAAATCAAATTGGAAAACCAAATCCAAAAGGAATTGGAACCGCCTCACAAATCTATTGATATTGTTGCATTCAACTGCTGCCGCGTGGCAGCAAGGATTCTTTGGATTTCACATTTTGTTGCAACAACTCCACCTAATATATTTATACATTATAATATTGAATTTAATCCATTAAGCTGTCTGTTTGATTTCCTTCTTCAATCTTTCAATTTTAATTCGTTTTAGCTCCAAACTTCTTCATCTTTACACCAATTTAATCCTCCAAATAAAATACACTATTTAGCACAATCCATAAAATTAATGTTCAAAATAGATAAATACAAATAATAAATGTGAGGCAAATAATAATTAAAATATATATTTTTGGTCTCACATCAATACCAATTCCCACACCCCCAGATCATCGTTTACTTGTTTAAATCCATGTTTTTAGTTGAATTGTGATAATTGATCCCTAATGCCTTATCTTAAATTTTTTGGAATCATCCACCCATTTGTCCTAATGCTAAAATGAATTGGTTTGCACTTTTAATTTCCTTATTAAAATATTGCATTTAGATCACTCTTTGTGGGATTCGACCTTGACTCTTTTGTTGGGTCAATAAACAAATAGCATACCTCAAAAATTCCAAGTAACACATAGCCCGACCTTCAAGTCCTTACCCTGAATTACCGTAGCAAGATCCATGTCCCACTTGGTCACGTACAAGTCAAACATGAGATCCACTAACCTTTCAAGTGACTCGAACCACTCAGGGATCCAATATGCAGCAATTACATCATGAGAGAATAAACCAGGTCCACTCATGAAACCATAAACACATACTTGGTCCTCTCATAGAATCCAAATAAATTGTTAGAGTACTGTCATGGTACCCGAGCAAAGCATATGTAGATATCCCCATACTAGTCATGGTACCCGAGCCAAATATAAGTATATATAATGCATCGTATCCAAACCAACCATGGGGATATCTCATACCAGACGTACTATCCTAGTGTAACACCCCAAAAATTTCTAAGTTAAGACCCAAAATATTCTTTAATTGTGTATAAGGTAATGCCGAGTGATTCTTAATCGTTCTCAGATTCTAAGGTCAATTCATTAGTGTGGGAATGATTTTGGATATCAATTAAGGTCACTAGAATCCCCTAGCACAAAGTTGAGTTAAAAGCTTCCTTACCGGTTAAGTTTTGACATAAGATTCTACTTGGGTCAACTTTAGACGACTATATCTCTCAGAACATAATGAATTAGGTACCTCATGACCTATCAAATGACAAGTCTACGAGTCATCTTTCCAACGCCACCAAGTTTTCCTCATTTCAAGTTTGGAGTAAAAAGTTATGTTCATTTTAGTGAAGCCCTATCAGGCAGATGATGTTCTACGACTGGACCTATGAACGGTAGAAATTTTGACGAATGGTAGACCCTTCCGTTAAGGCTTGCTGCAATTGTTTTTCAGCAACTTCCTGCATATGTTCTAGGGTTATTTTTGTCCTTTCCCAAGCCTTTGAATCCTATTCTAAGTCGTTTTTAGTGTTTTAACTGAGTATATAATTCAACTAACTAGTTTTCCTCTCAAAATCATCAATCTGAATATTCAATTATTTAGAAATTCTCTTAAAACTCACCAAGGGTTCCTCTTCTCCATCAAGAACCCTAAAACCTTATAAGTCAAAAATTCAAGATACTAAGAGAATCCTTCTATGCAAGGTTTTCCCGTGTTCTTCCAATCTAAGAACTTCATAAAAAAGTTTCTTTATCGAGAGCAAACACCAAGATTCCAGGATCAAAGGTTTTCTCCAAAAAAAAACTTATGTTCTTCTTAAGGACCAAGATTCCAGGATCAAAGGTTTCCTCCAAAAAAACTTATGTTATTCTTAAGGCTCAAGAAAAAATCAAGTCTCCACAAAAGGTTACAGTCTAATAGATTCATAATGAGGTATGTAAGGCTATCATAGTGTTGGACTAGTTCGTCCTCACGCCCTATATCTACTTTCAAATCAGTAAAAGAATAATCTAGGGTTTTATCCTTAGATTTGAGTATTTTTTTAGATGAGTTGATGTTGACTTCTGATTTCTTGAGTTCCTCATTATTGAATTTTTGTTCCTAATTATTGAATTGTTGTATATTGTGCATTGAGATTATTGAGTTGATTGTTTATGTTTATTTTTCAGCATGAACCCTATCCATGAGTATTCATTGAGTTCTTACTGATAATCTTTTAAACAAACATAATTGTTTTAAATTGAGTTTTGAGCAAGCAAAGAGGAATCTTGAGAAAGAGTTTGAAAAATGATTTGAGAAAGAGTATAAGGAAACTAAGAAGTCCCAAATGTATCATTTTATTATATTGAGAAATAACAAACTTTAATTTCTAAATGAGTTATGAGTTTAGAGATATTTTAGTGTAGTTACCTCTCTTAAGAGGATATTTTGAGTAATTACCTCAAAACAGAGAAAGAGTATAGCTTATACATTTGAGCATGAGTATATATTTTGGGAGTAGTATTGAGCACCGATAGGGGATGAGCTCAGATAACTCAAAATCCTCATAAACCATGTCTGCCAACATGGGTAAGGAACATACATTTTAGATGAATCCGTATTGCTTAGTGAATCTACTTAGTTGAGAGGTTCTATACCTCTACATGGTTTATGAGAGTTATGGCAGTGTGGGCGAGATATTGTATCATCACGTAGCTCATAGTGATGGTTGTCGGCTAGAGAATCTCCCAAATAGAGTTAAAATATTTAGTTATTATATCACTTAATATGTTGAGTTCAGAGATGAGTAAGTATTTTTGTAAAGTTTTAATGATTTCACTCATTTATTTCTTTACATTCAATTGAGAATATATCTATATCTATTGCTCTCATTTCATTAAGCTATTTCGTTTCAGCTATATTACCTACTCATATATTCAATGTACTGATGTCATTCGACTTGTATCTTTTAATAAAGCATATACATGCACTTAGAATTCTCAACAAAAGTCTGTTGAGATCACTTCAACCCTCGTCAGCTTTTGAGTGAAGCCTCCTTTCTTCTGGATGACTCCAGTTTTGTGAGTTATTAGTATTAGTTTTTGAGAAGTCGTGGGTCTTGTCCCGTTACTCATCTTCATACAGTAGAGGCTTCATAGATAGATAGTTTTGGAGAGTCTTTTAGTTTTAGAGGTTTTCTTTAGAACTATGTTTAATACTTTGTATATTTAGAGAGTTTTGATATTTAATACACTCTTGATTTAGCATTTCTTTCAGTTCAACACTTGTGTATGGTTGAGTTAGTTTCTGACTTGTAGTAAGCCAGGATGAGGGTTCGCTTGAGGACCGATAATGATTCTCAAGTACCGGCGACATCTAGGGTGTAGGCTCGGATCGTGACACCTAGCCAACAAACAAACACAGACAAATATGCACAATTATAGACATCATCAACAATCACACTTAAAGCCACAAGTCATATAACCAGTTCATTGCATGAGATTATCAACATATTTTCACTAGGGATGGGCATGGTATTTTACATACCGAATTACCATACCATATGAAATTTTTAATACTGTGATTTTGATATTATGGTATATGGTATATGATGAGTCTGAGATTTTGACTCATTTAAGGCTTTGTTTTGATAGTATAAGTGTCCTCAAATGCCCAATTTATGCTTTAAACTGATGTTAAATGTTGATTTGCAGCATTACAGGCTAAAGAGCAAGGCAAGGACACTACCGAACAAAAAGGAACTAACAAGCTGAAGAAGTGAAGAAAAGCGATCTTAGTGATCGCCAAGACCACTCGGTGAGCCGGTGAGTGGCTCTTCAGTTAGCGAATCACCGATCGGTACCGCGATAACAAGTTGGATCTTAAAGTTACAGAACCTGGGAAGCTGAGGAACAATGCAAAGTGGCAATAGAAGGGAGACAATGGCGGATTATCGAACCATACTGTGAGGCGCAAATTATTCCACCAACTGGACTTTCAGGCCAAAACATGGGCAACTATAAATTAGAATTCAAAATGGAAATTGAAGAGTTTGGATCCCCAAGTTGAGAGTTAGGGTTTTCTTTTAGTTTTTCAGCTTCTATTGTAAACTTTGAGGATTCCTAAGCTTAATTGTGAGGATTTGGAATTGGGTTTTTGAATTTAACCATTTTAGAACATTGTAAAGGCTTGGAGACTCTTACCCAGTTGATGGCCAATCGAGTTGGTAATTGTTTTTACCTTTTTATGATGTTTAGGTAAAACCCCAATTCTTGGGGTGTGATCATGTGATTATGGGTTGAATTAACTTATGTGTATTTTTATTTACTAATTGAAATGCTTAATTGAAGTGGGTTTAATTGATGGTTGTGTTTTAATCTAAGAATTGTAGTTGTAAATGCAATTTGAACTTAGAATTCTGGGCTTGCTTGAGAAAGAGGTTTTAGAATCAAAGCTTTCAATTGATTATTGTAGTTATTGGGTTGATATGGGTTTAGCTCGAAAGAGTAAATTCTAAACTTGATTCTACCTATCTAGCTCGAGAGAGTAGATGAATTAAGGTTTTGGGTTGTTATTATTGTTAAGCTTGTTGATGTTCGAAAGAAATCACTTGAATCATAGTAGTTGTTCGAGAGAAAACTATTATACTCATAGCCTAGCCTACCCACTGATATTTAGTAATTAGTTAGTAATTACAATTACCCGTATAGTGAAATTAGCCTATAATCGATCACATCCCGAGAATTTCTCTCTATATTGTTATTTCCTCTGTTTTGCTTGTGTTGTAGCTGATAGTTAACAATCCAAACCCCCCATCTAACATTTGTTGTCACACCCTTAGATTTATTTACTTATTTCTGATAATGTGTATTCCTATAACCGAATAGACCACATTTATAACTTCATAACTGAATATAAATACGTACCGCTCCCTGTGGGTTCGACCCCAACTCTTCTTTGGGTTTTATACTAGTTAACGATCGTCTACACCTAAAATCGGATGAGGTGTATTTGCGACGTTAATCAAAATGGCACCGCTCCCGGGGAGTGGTATTCTTTAAAATTCTATTATCAAAGTTTGAATTGTGTTCTTTTTGTGTTATAGTTGAATCGACTCACTTTGTTGTTTGTGTTTGATTTTGAACAGAAGTGAGCATGAATGGAAGCAATGGTAGCCAAGTTGGCCACCAAGACGATGTTGGGAACTTGAATGACTCGAATGACCCTATCCAATTGGGTGGTATCGGGGCCAAACGCTTACCTCTGGCTGAAGGGAATGTTGTTTTTCATGTCACTAGCACAATGATTCAGCTGTTACAAATGAAGGGATTATTTAGAGGTTTGGCTCATGAGGATCCCCATGAGCATATCCAGAATTTCATCAATGTTTGTGGATTGTTCTCATTCAAGAACATATCTCAAGAATCGGCCCGTCTTCAATTATTTCCATTTTCTTTGATGGGAGAGGCCACAAAGTGGTTTGCTGATCTTCCAAGGAATTCCATTACTACTTGGGATGAACTTACCACAGCCTTCATGTGAGGTACTTTCCCCCATCAAAGATGATGATGTTAAGGGATAGTATTCAAGGGTTCAAACATTTGGAAGGCGAACCAATCCATGAGACGTGGCTGAGGTTTCAAAAGCTATATTTCAATTCCCAACTCATGGGCTGCCTCTTGATGTCTTGTTTCAATACTTTTATAGGAGTCTTGACTCGGTGAACAAAGAGGTTGCTGATCAACTTGATCCCGGTGGTATAATACAATAGTCTTGGGATGTCGCATCTCAACTCCTTGATCGCATGACAAAGATCAATATAGCATGGTACATTCGTGAAGACCAAGTGTCTACTGTCACCTTTATAATGACAAAAGAGAAGATCAAGAAGGATCAAGAGAGAGACGAAAACATGGAAAAGATGATAACCTAGCTGGACATATTGTCGAAAAATATGATGGGTAGTGGGTTGAAGAGTGTGAGTGTTGTGGGTGTTGGAGGATCAAACCCTGATGAAGCACATTTTGAAGTGTTGTACAATGAAGAGGAGAACTTCCTTGCAAATCAGGGTGGATGTTTCTTTCAAACTATCAAAGGTCGGGTGGAAATCCTGGTTGGAATAGAGATGATGGATGGAGATATCGTGACAGAGAATGGCGTGATTATAACACCACTTGGAAGGAAAGAGAGGGTGACAAGGATAGGTACATCCCACCTCATGAGCGTCAAAAGCCTAAGGAACAAAGGGTTGACTCACATGTCCGTACGAAAGACATGCTTTCACGCATTCTTAGTAAGGTAGAGGGGTCAGACAAAGTCTTGAAAGAAATGAAAGAAGATGTCTCTACACTTAATCAGACGGTCACCTCTCATTTAGTGTAAATTAAGCAATTGGAAATGCAAATGGGTCAAATTTCATCTCTGTTGAACCCAAGGTCAAAAGGGGGCCTGCCAAGTGATACCTTGGCAAACCTAAAGAACGATACTTGAAAGCATAGCCATGTCATGCCACGACATTATATAAGGCGCTTCTTGGGAGGAAACCCAAGGTTTAGTGCTTTTAGTTCTGTTGTTTGAATAATGGGTGTTGAATGTGCAGGTTGAAAAGTGGATGTTTTGGGAAAAGGGCAATTAGGCGAGCAAAAAGTCCAGTCGGCGAGCCTGACTTGGACCGCCATTGGAATCACCTGGCTTGCCATAGGTTCTGTAAAACTCAGTGAGCTAAAGTACAACTCGGCGCATCACCGAGTGGTACGGCGGACGCGACTTACTTCGCCGACAGGCGCGCAAAATGGAATGTTTTAAAGGCCAAACGGTTTAAAATTTCAAAATCCTTTCACTTTCCTACTTTTTAACTCCCGCACTTCCTCACCCAATATTAAATTCTCTTACTTTTCTATTTATTCTCGTGTTACTTGGAATCTTTGCTCGAATTTCTTTGGAATTACTTTGCTTCCTGGAACTTCAAACATATTTTTGGCATAAAAGTTGGTTTTCCTAACCCTGAACTTGATTGTTAGTTGAAATCAAATGCAAACTGTTGTTTTGTTGTTGATATATGTGGGCAATGTCGTATGAATCATTGTGTGATTGTTTGTTTACCTAATCTCAATTGAAATTGTAATTAATCAGCCTTTAATCATAATTCATGTGTCATTGCTTGTTGAAATCGAGTTAAAATTATTGGGTTGCATTGAATACATGTTGGGTCTAGCGGGGTGAAGTCTATGTAGCCCCGAATTGTGCTAAAAGGCTAATTTTCCCGATGATAGAGTTGTTGACGTCATTCTTAAGGGCGAAAAAAAATGAATGTTTTAGTACCCCCGAAGGCATGGGTAGTATGGGTCTTGATTGAATTTCATAATATGAGTGTTTAATTTTGATTTTGTGGGTTGCGGGCTTTATTTTGAAGTACGGGGTGAAAACTGGCACGTTGGGCCATTTGGCGAGCTGGGTCAAGCTCGCCGAAGGGTTCGGTGGTTCACCAACTGTCCCCTAGATTGCCTTTAATTTCTCTAAATGTTGAGTTGTTGTTCTGTAACTTTCGGCGATACGCGTGAGCTCACCAAGTTCACTCGGACACTCGCCAAAATTCCTTCAAGATCGTCCTTTTGCACCTCTTTTTCCGTAATTTTTTTGTAACTTTTGGCGAACTACTTCTAGTCCACCGAATGGTGTCGGCGATCTGCTGAAAGGCTCTAGACATCACCGACCAGCTTTAAATTTTGGCATTTTTTTGCGCTGTAACTTTCAGCGAGCCCAACCTGGCTCGCCAAAGTGGTTCGGCGACTTGCCAACCGGTTCGACTAGTCTTTCTGCAACTTATTTTCTTCATTTTTTCTGGAACTTTTTCTAACGTTTTTCTATGTTGTTTGCAGGAATGGCTAGACCCAAAGTTTTTGGAAGAGATATACCGCCCTAGAGTGGGCATGAAGAGTCATTATAGATGAGGAAGCAACTGCTTCCAAGGTAAAGGCCATGAAAAACCTCCAAAGGGAGGTAACGACAGAGGCAAGGCCTCCTTAGTTGTTATACCAAAGGAGGTGAGTTTAGACAGTGAGGGAGTCTACGAGACACACTTCACTACCTCCGACAGTGAGAGAGGATCACAGGACGCATAGAGTGATTCTCAGGCTTCTATTTCTGAGCCTGAGGATGACCAGTTACTAAAGGCTAGTAGAGCGGAGCTACGCTCCAAGACAATGAACGATCCGTCTCGGATCCCAGTACCTCCGATGCCTGTATCCTCAGCTTCAGCTCTAGTGTCTCCACTAGCACACACGGTGGTTTTAACTCCACCTATTCAGGGTCCTCCTCCCCGATCACTCAATAGACTAAAGGCCGAAGGATTAAGGACCATATTAGAGGAGAAGAGATTGTCCACAGATGGTGTGTTGGATAGATATCCAGCGGTGTGGGATACTCTCAGGTCCCATAGATTTGAGGTCTTCACCAAACCCCGTGGCCCATACATTCCTACTTGGGTCTGAAAGTTCTACTCAACTTACAATGATTTGGTGCCTCAGGGGAAGAAGAAGGTTGGTGCCTTCCAGCCGGTGGATTTTGTGGTGGTCTGAGGCAAGAAGGGAAAATACCATAGTGATAACATAAATATTGTATTTGAGCGTGCCTCTGACTTTATGTATGTCTACCAGAGTATGATCAAGACAAAGACTCTTAAGGACCTTAAAGGTTGGCTGGCCCCTCTTCTTTCCAACATCACCAGGTGGATTGAGGCCGGAGCGCCGATAGAGAAAAATGATGTTAATATGGCAGCTAGATATTGGTTTGGGTTTATCAGTAGCACGATCATGCTGTCCCACAATGATTCTATCCTTCGCCACCCAAAGTCATCCTATCTTGGGTCCATCATTGATAGGAAGAGGCTAAATTTGGGTTTGATCATTGAGCAGAAGATGGCCATGAGGGCCAAGCAGCACCATATGTCTCTCCCATTTTTTGTGTTGATCATCGAGTTGTGTCGACGGGCCTGAGTTCCACGAGATGAGAAAAAGGATGTTGAGGTTACACCTACATCTTTTATCAACATCCAGCATATAAAGGTCAAGTACACATGGGACGAGGCTGAAAGGAGAAGGGTAGCCCCGGTGGACACATCCCTGGGTTGACATTGATATGATACCTGTAGAGGCAGTCATGCCTACTCCAACCACTGGGCCTTCAGGTACTTTTAGCTCCACTCATTCTAGTACTCCTGGCGCTTCTGTTGCACCACCTTCTCCTAGATTTGTTGTTGATGTTGCTTCTATGTCCAGACATCCGATAACCCAGGCGATGGTGTTCAAGATGGGGTATTTAGCCCAATCTGCCGATATGTGTGCCTCTCAGTTAGAAGCCGCTATTCCTGGGACAATCGAGAGAGTCATTGATGCTGCTTTGACACCCTCTCAGAGCTGAGATTGATGGCCACAAGTTGGCCATAGATGCGCTTATAGTCAGAGTTGAGACTTGTGAGCAGAGTCAGAGTGTGGTTGATGTTGTGACGACCTTGAAGGCTGATCTTGTTGGGCTTCGTCGAGATGTGGACGAGCTGAAGTCCACCGACCTCTCCATGCTCTTTGGCACTATGGACATACCAGTTGTCCTAAGCTTAGATATTCTAGCATGTTCAGATGTCCCTCCGGCTACTACGACCGGAGATGAGGTTAGATCTGATGACGTTGATGGTGAGTCTGAGGCTGAGACGGACAAGGCTCAGCTTGGTGATCGAGTGGAGGCTGTCTATGATGATTGTGTTGACTTGGAGGGTGCCATGTACGAGACTGCTAGATAGGCATCACTTTAGGATATCTCGATGGTGGGCTCCAATGGAGCCAAGGATGATGCGATATCGGGCACTGATGCCCCGACAGATGGAGCGATTGAGATGCAGACTTCACCCAGGCATAGCCTGACAGGATGACTTTTTCCTTCCCTCTCTGTTACTTTTTAGATTGTTGTTGTTGTAGTTTCATTTGAGGACAACTGCTTTTTTTGTTGGTGGGGTGAGGTGTTTCCATACCTACCTCATGTATGTTGTTTTGTGAATATTGGGCAGTGTTTATTGTGTTTTTGTGAATATTGGTGCATTTTGGTTTATATATAATATATATATATATATATTGTTGAGAACTTATGGCCCATTGTTTTAATATGAAAGCGGTTTTGAACCAAATTTAAAAATTTTGCCATCTCTTATGTGTGTGATTGTGGTTGTTCTTGTACAAATTTGAGTGTCGGTTTGGTCAATTCCGATGACTTGAATAGTACTGTTAATTGAACAAAATGAATGTGCGGCTACGATGAGGCAAACGAAGTTACATAGGCAATATGTGAACTTTGAGCATCTTGTTGTGACTAGCCGATTGTCGATGAAGGCTCTTGTGATGAACATTGCACGCTAGCTAGAAAGTGTGGAGTCTTGTTTGATAATGGTATCAATGCCTTGTGTGGTCAGTTTGTCTTGAACATTGTATTTGATGACATCTAAAATTTTCTCCGTTGGTTCGATCGATTGAGTGAAACAAACAATTGAAATGATGTTAGGCAAGAATTTTGAAAAGTGAGCCAACTTGACAATATACCTCTTTGTGGCCAACCTTGTGAGATGTGTGAACCTTGCTTGGCACCCTTTGAGCTTATCCTTTTCTTGGAAGAAACTTGAACAACTTTGACCTCTTTATGGTATCACCCATAACATTCATGAAGTTTGGTTTGTTTGAATAGCCAACAAAAGCCTAAGTTGGGGGTGTGGTGAAAAAGATGGAAAGTTAAGAAGTATGAAAAATTACCCCTTTTTGATGAATTGTTTTGAAAAATATGGAACCCCTCCATGTAAAAAAAAAAGAGAAAGAGAAAAAGATAGAAAAAGAAGAAAGGAAAGAAAAAGAGAAAAAGTTGTGAAATAAAGTTGTGCAAAGAACAAAAGAAATGGAGTATCCGGTGAATCACGTCTAGTTGAATAATGGGGTAGATTATGATCATGTTTGTATGAGAAAGAGAAGGAGAAAATGATTTTCAGGCCACACTTCATGAAGGTATAAGACACTAAAACCTAAATGACCATACCTTTAAACTAAGCCCCGTTACAAGTCTTAAAAGACCTTTGTGATCTTGAGTAAGCTGAAACGAATGTTGATTGGAAAATAAGGGCAAACCTATGGGTGGAGTCATACATGTTTTCATCTTTGTGAGTGTGAGAGTTGTGTGTGATTTCGGAACTTTAAATTATTACAGAAATTTCGTGTGAATATGGAGTCATCTTTGTTGTGAGGACATTTGAATACCTTTGTTGAGCTTCAACTTGCATTTGAAGCAAGCATTGTGAGCTTCAGTACACTTGATGATGGTGAGTCAATATTTGAAACTTTGAGTGCACAATTGATCATTGTATGAGTAGTTGAACCTTGTAGAGTGCATTTATATTGAATCTTATGCAACACTGTTTGTAGGCATCCTTTTTGAACTGATTGATCTTGAGTTTTACTTGAGGGCAAGCAAAAGTTTAAGTTGGGGGTGTTGATGAGTCCGAGATTTTGACTCATTTAGGGCTTTGTTTTGATAGTATAAGTGTCCTGAAATTCCAAATGTATGCTCTAAACTGATGTTAAAGTGTTGATTGGTAGCATTATAGGCTAAGGAGCAAGGCAAGGACATTACCGGACAAAAAGGAACTAACAAGCTGAAGAAGTGAAGAAACGTGATCTTCGCGAGAGTCGTTGAGTGGCTCTTTAGTTTGCCCGTTCCAGCCTGCCAGCCCTGGGGAAAAACCAAGTTGGCGACAAAAATGGGCAGCCAACGAATCACCGATCGGTTTCGTGACAACAAGTTGAATCGCCTAAAGTTACAGAACCTGGGAGGCTGAGGAACAATGCAAAGTGGAGATTGAAGGGAGAAAACGGTGGATCACCAAAATAGTCGGCGAGGCGCGACTTATTTTGCCAAGTGGACTTTCAGGCCAAATATTGGGCAACTATAAATTGGAATTCAAAAGGGAAATTGAAGAGTTCGGATCCCCAAGTTGAGAGTCAGAGTTTTCTTTTAGTTTTTCAGTTTCTATTGTAAACTTTGAGGATTCCTAAGCTTAATTGTGAGGATTTGGAATTGGATTTTTGAATTTAACCATTTTAGAACATTGTAAAGGCCTGGAGACTCTTACCTAGTTGATGGCCAATCGAGTTGGTAATTGTTTTTACCTTTTTATGATGTTTAGCTAAAACACCAATTCTTAGGGTGTGATCATGTTATTATGGGTTGAATTAGGTTATGGGTATTGTTATTTACTGATTTAAATGCTTAATTGAAGTGGGTTTAATTGGTGGTTGTGTTTTAATCTAAGAAATGTGGTTGCAAATGCAATTCGAACTTTGAATTCTAGGTTTGCTTGAGAAAGAGGTTTTAGAATCAAAGCTTTCAAATGATGATTGTAGTTATTTGGTTGATATGAGTTTAGCTCGAAAGAGTAAATCCTAAACTCGATTCTACCTATCTAACTTGAGAGAGTAAATGAATTAAGGTTTTTGGTTGTTGCTATTGTTAAGCTTGTTGATGTTCGAAAGAAATCACTTGAATCGTAGTAGTTGTTCGAGAGAAAACTATTACACTCATAGCCTATCCTAGCCACTGATATTTAGTAATTACAATTACCCGTACAGTGAAATCATCCTATAATCGATCACATCCCGAGAATTCCTCTTTATATTGTTATTTCCTCTGTTTTGCTTGTGTTGTAGCTGATAGTTAACAATCCAAACCCCCACATCTGACATTCGTTGTCACCCCCTTAGATTTATTTACTTGTTTTCGATAATGTATATTCCTCTAACCGAATAGACCACTTTTATAACTTCATAACTGAATTTAAACACATACTGCTCCCTGTGGGTTCGACCCCAACTCTTTGTTGGGTTTTATACTAGTTAACGATCGTCTACACCTAGAATCAGATGAGGTGTATTTGAGACGTTAATCAGTATACATTTTAATTTTTTTGTTATTTGGTACGATATTTGGTATTTAAATAACATACTAAAATACTGAATATCATACCAAAGTATATAGTTACATAAAACATCATATATATATATATATATATACTGACAAGTATGCAACCTAGAATTAGTATTAACTAAATGTTCAAAAGTTGAAACTTTGACTACTCTATTTTTATTAAAATGTAATTGATTATCAAAGGAGTTGTTTGTGCTTTATTTTGAATATATATTTGTACATGTGTAATGTGTTAGAATGCTACAATTGATACCTTTTTTTAATTTTCAAAGTCATAATACTCTATTAAATGAGTATATAAGTTAAACAAACTATGGTTATTGATTTACCATTCCATAGAATAGTGGAATCGAACTTCAAAATATTGAACCATACTGAATTAAATTGGTATGGTAATGGTATAATGTTTTACAAACCAACTGCAAAATTATGGTTTCGGAACTTTCAAATGTCGTACCATACCATACCAAGCCTATAACACCTCGGGTCCCAAGAGACGAGCCCTACGGTCGTAGTCCACGATTCATAGGTGGGGTTCCTTCATTGGGATCCAAATTTAGAGGTCTCTGGTCTAACCCACGGCCGACCAGTACGGTCTGTGATTGGACCTACAGATCATAGGTTTGGCCGTTAGTGAGGATCGACAGTTATTTTGAAAGAAAGGGGTTTTGGGTCAACTTCAAACGATCATATCTTTTAGCACAAAACGAAATAGGTATACTATGAACTATAAAATTAAAGTTAATTAAGTCCTCTTTCCAACGCCACTGAGTTCGCTAAAATCCACGCTTGGAGTAAAAAGTTATGCTTGTTTTAGTAAAGCCCTGTTGGGCAGGTCCACAACCACGACCCAGTTAATGGGCAGTGGTTCAAACGATGGCCCGTTACTCCCCTCGTGAGTGGTACTTCGTTAGCTTTAAGTCAGGATAATTTTTGTCTCTTTCCCTATGCATTAGGCACTTAAACTACGTCGTTTGATGCCTAAACTATGTCGTTTTACTCAATCTAAGCCTAATACTCTAGTCAAACAATACCCAAAACCCTCATTCTCCTAAAATTACCCAGCTTAGAGTGAAAATAAGAGAAAGAGGCGACCAACTCTCTCAAGAACAAGAAGAAGCGTTCTTCAAGGTTCAGTCCCAAAACTCCAAAAGATTTCTTCGTAGATTTTGTCACCAGGTATGTGGGATTCACTAGTGAGTTCCTTTCATCCACTAGGTCCCAAGAATTTAGTCAGTTCCTTGATTGTTTAGATTTAGGGTTTATAAAACCTTAGAGATTAATGGTGATTTTTGCTGCTACAGTATCCTTCGTCGAAATTGTATGTTTTCTTAGAAACTTTGCATAATTCCTTGTAGAAAATTCAGTACCCTAGTTTGTGTAAATTCTCTTAGTTCTTGAATTATACTTGCTAGGTCAATTAGACAGAATGTCATGCTTCAGATCTCGAATGTCACATTCTTAGTATATAAATGTTGCATTCTCAGTTAGCTTGTCAGTATTTTGAGCTACTCTGTATTTAGTGCATCTTAGCTTCATGAATATTCAGTTAGGAGTAGACTTAGCACCGAGTTGGACTAGGGTTCAGCGTACCCTCATAGTCCCAGAACTACGTGCCCGTGTAGCATTATTAGTCCCCTCGGTTGGGCATTAGTTTTAGTAATCACGCCACAGTCATACCTTTATACCCCTGTCAAGGTATATTGGGTCCTCTAGATGGGGTGTATACATCAGACTCCACGTTTAGGTCACGTGGTTTATGTCGGTTAATAGTAGCTCCCACAGTCAGACTCTTAGTGAATTGACCAGGTTTTTAGCATTTACTTCAATATTCAGTCAGCATGTTATCTTTAAGATTATTACATGATCATTGCATCTAGTTATCTTTCAGTTATACTCAGTACATATCTATATCCTTGTTCAGCTAATAACATTTCTCAGTTAGGTGTTGTTCAACTTATATGTATTTTTTTCAGCTTAGCATAATTATATCCTGCATGCTCATTTAATTACAAGTATTGACGCATACTTTACGTGACATCATTTCATGATGTAGGTTCAGGTAATCAGCTTCCAGATCACGCTTAGATCAATGTTTTATTCGACTTCAGCAGCTTCAGTAATGAGTCCTCATACTTCAAGAACAATAGACATGCTTTCTATTTTAGTCTTTACTTCGGTTTTCAGTTTTGTTAGAGTTAACTGGGGCATGTCCCAACAACTCAAATCAGTTAGAGGCTTTTCAGACATAATAGTAGATTCAGCTCGAGTTGTTAAGTGTTGTTTCAGTTATCACTCAACTCCTATTATTTTATGTATATTCAGAGTAGTTGGGTTTTTACCCTTTTCAGATATGCACTGCTTTAGCTTTCGCATTGTACATGTTTGACTTAGTTTTTTTCATCATGCTTAATATATGACAGACTCAGGGTTAGCTTGGGGTCACTCGTGATCCTAGGTCCCGTGTTATGTCTAAAGGGTAGCCTCGGGGGTGACAAACTTGGTATCAGAACATTAGGTTCATGAGTCCTAGGTTGTCTGAAATCCGCACTAAGTAGAGTCTATTTTATGGGTATGAAGCACACCACATCTATGAGGGGGAGGCTATGAAGTTTTTTAAAAAAAACTTCACTTCCTTTGCTATTCTTATCGTGCGTGAGGTGTGATTCAACTTCTCCTTTCTAGTCCATCATTTTATGTTTTAGATCATGCCTCTTCGTAGATCTAACGCACGGAATGCCAATGTCTGCAATGCTAATGTAGTTCCTTTAGTCCCGGACCATGAGGTTATGCATGTTAAGTTCTGCAATGCGATCCAACTATTAGCTCAGACAGTAGCCAACCAGACCAATCAACAGGCCCCAGTTCCTGCAAACCCCACAGGTTGATTAGCTGCAGCTAGGGTTTGAGACTTTGTTAGTATGAATTCGCCAGAATTTCTAGGGTCGAAGGTTGGTGAGGACCCACAGAACTTCATTAATGAGGTTAAGAAGATTCTTGGAGTAATGCAAGTGACTGGTACCGAGAGTGCTGAGCTAGCATTCTATCAACTCATTAATGTGGCTCATATCTGGTTCACGTAGTGGACAGATAACAAGGGTGCGGATGCAGCTCTTCTGACTTGGAATTGTTTTCAGAACTTTTCTGGACAAGTTCTTCGCGAGAGAGTTGAGAGAGGCTAAGGACAGGAATTTGTGAACTTGAAGTAGGGTTCAATGTCGGTCCAAGAGTATGGGTTGAAGTTCACCCAGGTCTCTAGGTATGCTCCACATATGGTTGCATATTCAAGAGCACAAATGAGCAAGTTCTTGTTTGGAGTATCTGATCTAGTCAAGACCGAGTGCAGGAATGCTATGCTAGTAGGAGATATGGATATCTCTAGATTAATGACTCATGCTCAATAGGTCGAGGGAGATAAGCTTTCAGAAATGGCTAAGGATAGCAAAAAGTCTAGGACAAAAAATTATGAATACTCTCAGCAAAGTTCGGGCGGTGGGAATTGCTCACAATTTCAGTAGAGGTCTACAGCCACAGAACCTTCATCAGCTAATGCTCCATCCCCCAGCTTTTGACAGGATCAGGAAGGAAGAGCATCAGGCTCTATGTCACATAAGAGTGTTTCAGTTAGCTGAACTTTTCCAACTTGTCCAAAGTCTGGTAAGAATCACCAGTGTCTTGCAGACAGAGAGGGTGCTTTGGGTGTGGTCAATCTGGTCATAGGTTGAATGATTGCCTTTCTGCCAAACAAGGACAAATAGGTAACTGATATACCGTGAGTTTACGGTATTTCTAATACAATTCACTTACAAGTTGTGTGTGTCTAGGGCCTTTTTTGTATTGGTTTTTATGTGTTTTTACAGGAAAGATATTCAGGCGCGGAAGTAAAGAGACAGCTGAAATAAATGCAGAAAAGGGCATCTACGGAGGTGATCTACGGACCGTAGGTCCATTGACGCTCCATAGATGGTGGTCGTAGATCAGCAGGCAAGGCATGGAAGGCAAATCAGGGAAATATGACCAAGTGTGGAACTACGGTGGACATTGACGGTCTGTAGATGGATCTACGGATCATACTGTTGATCCGTAGATTGATACTGCGAGGGTTCCACTACCTGATTTTTTGAAGATTCCAAGTGTGGAGCTACGGAGGGGGATTGACGGACCGTAGATCGATCTACGGTCCGTACTGCAGTTCCGTCGTTTGCTTCAGAGAACCTAATTTTTGGAAGCTGAAATATTTTCTAAGTCCTGGCTGACGGAAGGGACTCACAGACCGTAGATCCATTGACGGTCCGTGAGTCAGTCTCGTGGAATGAAGACGCGTGCCTGAACGAAACTTTCCTTATTTTGTTTCCCTTTTAATTTAGGACTTGTTTTCTATAAATAGGGCATGTAAACCTCGGTTTTGGGGGTTAGACATTATTATTCTATTCTAGTTCTTGACTTGGGAGATTAACTTGCTACTTTAGCAATTATTAATTTCCTAAGATCGTTTTGAAGATTTTTGAGTTGCAATTCAAGTTGAATTTCTGGGTTTATTATTCTTCTTACGTAAGTTCATAATTCTTTCATCTAAAATAATGAATTGTGTTCATATGATTATGGGTAACTAAACTCCACAACTAGGGTTGTGGGAACCATGAGCGATTAACAAAGTATGAATAGTAA
>JAJOOS010002999.1:0-19281 GCA_029582725.1 Solanum chiquidenum | reverse complement strand
AACTTAAGTATGATATGTATGACCAAGTAAAATGTAGTATAAGCCTTTAAGGAGAAATCATAAATCATGAACAAGGTCAATGCATATTAGAAACCATACGAAAAGCTTACATAAAACCTTTGAAGAAAACATAGTTTATTTATGGGATATTTACCATTAACTAACAATAAGACCATGTGAGATATAACATCTAATCCAGTGTAACCCTCATACCAAAAAAAAAGAGTTTACTTCCAATGTGAGAACTTCTAACACCCCGAATTCGAAAGAGGTAAAAATTGTAACTTTTGGTAGAAGTTGCAAGTGTCACCGACGTGGGCCAGCCACGCCCCGTAGGTGGACTTCGTGGGTAGGGCACCATAGGACTGTCTAAGGCAGTGAACCACGGCCACGCCCCACGCCCCGTGGATGGGTTTACGATTCGTGGCTAGGGGCCCGTAGCTCAAAGTCAAGAAACCAAATCCCAGACCACCAACCCACAGTTCACGTGGATGGACCAACGGTCCGTCGGTGTGGTCTCGTGGGTGGGTCTGTGGGAAAGTTAAGTTGAGTGCTTAAGGGTCTTTTCCAGATTTAATTAGAATTAAGTGGTGTCATTTTACCCTAACCTAGACCACTTATATAGGTATTTTTAACCCAAAAAATCCCCCAATTAAGTCATTCTTTCGAAATCCCAAAAGAAAACCCAAAACTCTCTCTCAAATATTCTCTCTCTTTAAGGAAGAAGAAGAAGGAAAAAGAGGAAGCTAGGGAAAGTTCAAGTCTCTAATATTCAAACTTTTGGTATGATTTTTAATCAAGGTATGATGACTTTTCATCCATGGTATCCTTCCTCCCATAGAGTCCCCTAGAATTCCCCCAATTGATGAAAAATTCCCCCAATTGATGAAAAATTCCCCAATTCTAGTTGGGGTTTTTTCCAATGTTGTGGGTTATGATGAATATTGATCCAATTGAGTGGTTTATGATTGTTTATGATTGAATTGATAGAATTACATGTTTTTAGGATGAAATTACATGTACCCATGCCTATTCCATGATTTGACCTAGAATTGATATAGTTGAGTTGATGCCATGAAGGGAAACTTTGTGAGCTTAGGCTTGTCCTTATGGATTGATGAAACATGATTAGAATTGCTTGGGAATGAAGCTTAGATGATGATCATGCGAACTAGGGTTTTGAGAGTAAAGCCTAAGATGCGTATTGTTGGTAATTGAAGTTATTGTTGAGGAAGGGATACTTCCCACATGAATTGCTTAATGAAGAATGAATGAATGAATGCGAAAGGCTTTCTCACATGAATTATACTAGGTTTGAAAGGATTTCTCACCTAAAATGCTAAATGAATGATGCGGCTAGAGGCAACTACCCTTGACATCTATGTTTAAGGATATGTGGTGATCTCTCATACTCCTTAGAATTGAACAAGAGGTGATTCCCTATGTTCCTAATATGATGAATGGACATGGAGGCGAGTACCCATGCTCCTTATGAAATGATTTAGAGTGGAGTACTCGTGTCATATGATGTGATTGTGGAGGCGAGTACCTATGATCTTAAGGTAAGTGTGGCAAGAGGCGAATACTTGTTAGCCTTTGTAAGTTAGGAAATGAGGAGAATCCCCATGTCTTTAGAAGTAAGTATGAAAAATATGATTATGTTATGAAGATGATTTTGTTGGAGTGTTGCTAGATATGCCTTCCATGATGTAAGCTTGACTAGAGGTAGATGACCCAAGTCTTGACTAAGGTTAATTGAGGTTACTCAAGGAAGTATTTCTCTTTCATTTTGATGCTTATTATGTCTTGATTATGCTTATACCTTATGTCATATGTTGACTAATGCTTATGTTTATGTTGTTTATTCTAGCCATCATACTTAGTACATGATTGTACTAACGGATACTCTTACATGCATTCTTATCAAATGTAGGGTCTGGTGGCATAGATTCTCACATTCGTGGCTAGCTTCATTGTAAATCAAGGAAGTGAAGATTTGGTGTGTCCTCATTGTGTTCGAGGATGAGATTGATTAATAACGTTTCAAAGACACTTCATTAAATACTAAACGTCAATGATCGTTAGTTAGTAATATAACCCAACTAAGTGAGTTGGGGTCGAGTCCCAAGGAAGTGGTACGTATTTGAGAATCAATAGAAAAGCGTGAATATGCTCAAGTCAATCATAGGTAAAAACATTTACGAATAAAAGCATGGCTCTAATTTGGGGTGACACAAGTGTCAAATAACAGGGGATTTTCAATTATCAGCTACAACAACAATTAACACGAAAATAACAAGTATGGAGATGGGTTCTTGGGATGTGATTGGATTATGGGCTAAGGTAGACAAATGGGTGATTGCAATTAATAGTGAGTAGCTGTAAATCAGTGAATAAGCTAGACTTTGGTGGGGATAAACTTTCTCTCGTACAATTTATCCCGAATCAAATTGGTTTCTCTCGAAGACCAATAAACAACAATTAAGAACAACCTTCGCTTTAGTCCATTCACTCTCTCGAGCTGAATGTGTGGAAAAGGGTTTAGGATTCACTCTCTCGAGTTGAACCCATGACAACCCAATACCTACAGACCATCAAATTAGTAATCTTGATTTTAAAACCTCTCTCTCAAGCAAGCTAAAATCACGAAGGTAGAGTTGCATTTGCAACTACAACCCTTTAGATTAAGGCAAAATTACTTAATGAAATCACTTTTAAACAGAATTTACACTATCAATTAATAATACCCAACAACTAAATTAACCCATAATCACATAATCACACCCTAATATTTGGGGTTTTAGCTAGACAACATAAAAAGATAGAAATCGTTACCAAATTGTGTTTCCATCAACTGGGTATGATCAATATTGTCTTTACAAAGGTCTAAGATGAAGAATCTTCAACACCCACTTCCAATTTCTCAGAAATTGAGATCTTTAAATCTTCAAAGCTAAGGAAATATTGTCTCAATACTCAGTTCAAAGCTCTCAAACTTGAAAACTGAACAATAATGAAAACTATTGAATGGTGCATACTAAACTAAGAATTTTAAAATGTATTTATAGTCGCCAAAATTGTGTTGCGAAGGACCATTCGATGCAATAAGTCGGGATCGCCGATCCACTCAGTGATCCACCCTTTGGTCAATTCAATTGCCTTTTTTTCTTTGGCCTTCAGTAACTTCAAGCTATGTACCTTTGGGCAATAAAGCACTGCATCGCGGAACCATTCGGTGACTCGCCGACTGCTCTTTTTTATCCCAAACTTGATTTTCTCCTTTAATGCTTGGCACACTGGAACATTAGGCGAGACCATAGCCATTCGGTGACTCACCCAATGGTTTAGGCGATCCTCAGGCCTTCTTTTCTTCATTCTTTCAGCTGCCTTGTTCCTTTTTGCTCATTAGTGTTCATGCTTTGTTCCTCAATCAAAATACCTGAAAATCAAGGATTTACATCAGTTATTGGAACAAAATATACATTTGAGGACACTAAATCTATTAAAATAAAGCCCTAAATGAGTCCAAATCGTGGACTTATCAGTGATCACCCTTTTCTCTTATGTCTTTCTTTATGTCTTGGACTATTGTATGGGCTGCATCCCAAGACTTTATTCATATTGTTTGAGATGGTTTGAGACTATGGTCTTAAACTTTCGCTCCTTTTATAAAAGACTTTGATTGTATTGAAAAGCTTTTAATTCCCACACCTTTTCTATTACTTTATGTTATGATATGCTAAGCCGCTTGTATGAGTCCTCTCGGGGTCTTGTACACCTTGTTACCTCTAGGGGGTACCCTTGGGTCATGACATAACTCGTTATCATTTATTATTACTAACGTGGATTCACTAGCTAGGTCATTTAATACAACTCTACGAAGGCATGTAGTTTGGGACACAAAATTTTCTACTAATGACCTAACCTCTTCTAGCGATAAGACCTCCATTCAAAGGTCCTCTCGCGTAATCCCAATGAAAAAAGACATAATCATAATCATAATCATATCAAAATAATTGAAATGACAACAATTCAAGAATACCAATCCAATCATAAGTTCATATTAGAGTAGCTCTTTTAAAAACCATGATTTCATAATAAGACACAAACCACCCTAAGCATCTAAATCATGATTCCATTCAAATTGAGAAAATATTTCACACATCATCGACACTTTATCTTAAATGCATCATATAGTCATGAATCATCAATTTCACAAAACATGCATAGATTCATATCATAATTCCTTAGTTCATAAACATAGTTCATATTCATAAAATAGACATATGCTTGGGTCCATATGAATTAAATTGAAAATCATGCATAATAAGATTGAATTTTAGGAAATTAAATCATAATGAATTGAACCCACGGATAATAGCATGAAACCCTAAATTTTTGGGTGAACATCAAAATGGAGGATTGAGATTATTTTGGAACCCAATGGATGAAAGAGATCCATTGGTGAAATTTCCACATACCTTAGCAATCAATTTCCTAAAGGAGGAGAAGAAATCCATGAACTTGAAGAACCCTCGAAATCTCCCTTGAATCTCCTTGGAGAGAATTTGGAGAAGCAACCCTTAAAAGAATTTGTGAGTTTGAGAGAATGGTAGGGAATTGGTATTGTTTTGAAGGGAAAAAATAGTTATAGGGGTAGTTATATGGATCAAAATGGCATTGTTTATGGGTAAAATGGGCAGGAAAATACCAAAACACCCTTAATTAAAATATGCCGAAAGATCCTATGAATTGAATAGGCGGATCATAAAAAACTTTATTGGGACCTAAAATCCAAAGAACTTCCACGAGAGCTTCTACGAATAGTCCTCCTTTCTATAGCTCGTAGAGCCAATATATAGAGCCCATGTTCAAGTCCAAAATCTCGCTAAGTTCAATCACTTTCCACGGAAGCCTTTCTACGGATGGTAACAATTTCTATGATTCGTCCTCTTCATTTGTAGACCATCATCAAAAACTTGACATTTTCAAAAATTTAACAGAAGTCCTATAAATTATTTCCTAAGGCCCGTACCACTTTTACGGTCCATAGGTTGGCTCGTAGAGCCTGTAGAAGTGAAAATACGTACCCTTTCCTTTCCAATTTCTGAGGGGTTACACATAACTAACGGAAAATTATAACTATTAAATAAACTACTATAGAACATAAATGTAGCAGAAAATTAATATAAACCTTTGACTAATGCAGTTCTTTCACGAGAATCTTGTTCAATTCATAATAATCTACTAAAACTATAAAGTAAATCCTCAAAACTAAGAACAATAAATTTCAATCTCTAATAATGAGTCCTAATAGATCGTAACCTTAAAAGTATTGTCTATATATATATAATATTGAAGTCTCAACGCATGGAAAAAAGTGATGTCTTACCTATTGGCTAACATTTGTTATACTAGTACTGATACATCTTTTTAGAGTGAGTTTCAGTGGAAAAGTAATTTCTGAATGTATTCTGCCTAATTGTGATATCAAACTTTAGTATTGACTTAGAGTCAGGAACTCTACCTATTTCAATCTTTTCTTATTTGAATACTCTAGTTGAATTAAAAGAACAGTAACAAGATTTGTTAAGTAAGAGATTTAGTAGATCAAGTATATCTTCATATGGTATTTCTATTAACTTGAATTCCTTTGTTATTATCTTTATCGATGATATATTGGTATACTCTCATAGTATGGAGGATCATGAGCATCATTTGAGGATTGTTATTTCAAATCCAAAGAAGATTAAGTTTGGGTTAGTTCGGTGGCCTATTTGGAACATATAGTATTCAAGAAAAGTTTTGTGGTAGATCCCTAGAGGATTGAGGAAGTTCATAATTGGGTCAAACCTACTTTAGTTATGACATTTGGAGTTCTTAAGCCTTGTTGGTTACTATCGATGATGTTCTCATTCATTGCATCCGGATTAACTAGATTGACCTAGAAGTAAGTGGCTTTTAAGTGGTTTGATGTGTGTGTGAGGTGAGCTTCTTAAAGCTTAAGACCTTATTTACTACTACTTCTATTTTAACTTTCCCCGTAGAGGGAGAGGATTTAACCATTTACTATTATTATTCTTGGATCGCTATTGGTTGGATAATGATGTAGAAGTGGAAAGTGAAAGTTTATGTTCAAGGAAGTCTTAGGTTCACACTAAGAACTATCCTACTTATAACTTGGACTTAGGGGTTGTGGTGTTTGCATTAAGGTTTTGAAGACATTATCTTTATGGTGTGCATTGTGAGATGTTCAAGGATTATTGTGGTCACCAATATATATTTAATCATAGCAATCTCAATTTTGAGAATTCTAAGATGGTTAGAGTTGTTGAAGAACTATGGGGTTACTATCCCTTACTACTGAGGAAAAGAGTGATAGTAGATGCCTTGAGTCGAAATATGGTAGGTATGGATTATCTAGGTTTGTTATAGGTGAGAGAGCATCTTTTGACTATGAATGACCATCATTATTGAATAACTTTATGAAACTTGATATTTTAAAACCTAGTAAAGTTTTTGCTTACATGGAGGTGAGGTAGTCCTTATTGGATCAGATTCAGGCTCAATAGTTTGACAATGTAAATTTGCGTAATATTTGAGAAGTGGTGTTACAAGATGAAGACAAGGAGGCAATGATTTATGGTGTAGTAGTTTTGAAGATAAAATGTTATTATGTTCCTCAGATAGATGATTTGACTAGACTGATCATCCATGAGGCCCATAGTTTGAAATACTCGATTCATTCGAGGTCTATTAAAATGTATCGTGACTTGAAGAAACATTATTGGTGGTGTCGTATGAATAGAGACATACTAGATTTTGTATCGTAGTGTTTGAATAATTAGCAAATGAAATTTGAGCACCAAAAGTGTGAATGTGTGACACAAAGGATGTCCATACCAGACTGGAAGTGGGAGTGAATTTCTATGGACCTTGTGGTAGGATTGTCATGCTTCTTAGGTAAGTTTGATGCTATATGGGTCATTTTGGATTGTTCAACCAAGTCTGCACATTTCATATCGATCCAAACCACTTAAAATTCAGATGCATTAGTAAAGATCTACATTTGGAATATACTACACTTTCATGGGGCGTCCATTAATTTTACTTTAGATCGAGGCACACAATTTATATCTCTTTTTGATGGTCAATGCAAAAGGAGTTGGGTACTTGGGTGGATATTAGTACAACATTTCACCCTTAGACTAATGGTTAGTCTTAATGGACTATTCAGGTTCTAGAGGGGCATGTTTGATGATTCGGGGATTTCGACTCATTTAGAGCTAGATATCTAGAGTTTTGGGGTCCTAAATTCCTATTTTATGCTCTAAACTGGTGTTTAAATGCTAATTTGTAGCTATGAAGGCAAAAGAGCAAGGCAGGGACATTATCGGGTAAAAAGAAGCGAAAAAGATGAAATAGTTGAATAAAAGCAAGGCTGACGATCACCAAGATCACTCGGTGACTCGCTGAATAGCCCTTCAGCTCCACTAAACTTATAGCATGCTAGCCCTGGGAAAAAGCTAACTCGGCGATGGAATGGCATTTTGGCAAACCACCGATTGGATCAGCGATGGAGATCCTGATCGCCTAAAGTTACAGAAGAGGAATGGTGAAGAGTCAAGTTAACAAGGTGATGGAAAGGGACATTTGGTGCATCGCCGACCTTTTCAGCGATGCTCGACTAATTCCGCCGAATGGTTCTAAAACCAAAAATTAGGGAAAGTATAAATGCAATTTTAAAAAGAGTTTCAGGAGTTCCAAAATTTTGATCTAATTTTCTGAGTCTTTTAGAGTTCCTACATTGGGTTTTTGATCTCAAACACTATTTTTGGAGTTTGGTTTTGATTTTGAACTAATTTTAAGCATTGTGAAGACATGCAATTTGTTACCCAAATTGCTCGAGAACATAGTTGGTAACATTTTCTTGCTCTTTATAATGTTTGACTAAAATACCCATTATTGGGGTTTGATTATGTAATTAATTTTCTCCATTAGCTTATGGTTGTTAGTATTTCCTTATTTAATTGTTGATTTGAAGTGGGTTGATTTGATAGTTGAGTTTTCACTAATGAATTGTAGTTGCAAATACAGTTCAAGCTTAGTATTCTATGCCTACTTGAGAGAGAGGTTTTATAATTAAAGTTATCAATTGATGATTGTAGTGATTGGGTTACTGGGGTTTCAACTTGAAAAAGTGGATCTAAATTCGATCCTACCAATTTAGCTCGAGAGAGTAGATTAATTGAGGTTCTAGGTTGTTCTTATTTGATGGGCTTGTTGAGGTTCGAGAGAACTCGCTTGATTCGAAATGGTTGATTGAAAAATAGTTGTTACACTTAAAGCCAGCCTATCAACTAAGATTCAATTCCTTTTAGTAAATAATAATCACCTATTTAGCGAAATTGGCAGTTAATCGATAACATCCCCAAGGATCCCTCTATACTTGATTACTTCCCTATTTTCGTAGTTGATAATTGTCGCTCTAATCCCCCCAATTGACACTAGTCGTCAAACCCCTACAATTTAGTTTAATTGTTTCAAAAATTTCTATTCCTATAACCGACTAGAACACTCCTTTCACTTCATGATTGAATTCTCTACCGTATCACTCCCTGTGGGATCGAACCCAACTCTTCATTGGGTTTACACTTGATTGTGACAGCCTACACTTAGAATTGGATGAAGTGTAATTGAGTGTTATAAAAAATGGTGCCGCTGCCGGGGAGTGGTGTTTAGAATTCTTTTGGTGAAGTCTACTTATGAATTGATTCTGTTGTAGTTGAATCAACTTATTTTGGTTTTTGTGTTTTGTTGGTTATTCCTGAACATGTGACGAAATGAGTGTTAACTGGAGCAATGCTAGCCAACTGGGGCACAATGATGACATCGGTAACTTGTACGATGTCAATGAAGATCATTTGGGAACTCGGGTGCTATTCGATTACCTCAAGTTGTGGGAAAGTGGTGTTTCATGTGACTAGCACTATATTCCAGCTACTGCAAATGAGGGGTTTATTCGGAGGGCTAGCTCATGAGGATCCAATGACCACATCCGGAACTTTGTAGACGTGTGTGGGCCATTTTCATTCAAGAACACATCTCTAGAGACAATCCGACTTCGGTTGTTCCCTTTTTCTCTTATGGGTGAGGCTACAAAGTGGTTAGCCGACTTACCAAGGGACTCAATTACTTCTTGGGACGAGCTCACTGATGTGTTTTATGTAAGATTCCCTCTATCGAAAATGATGGAATTCATAGATATTATTCAAGGCTTCAAATTATTGGATGGTGAACCGTTTCATGAGACATGGTTGAGGTTTCAGAAGTTTCTGTTTCAATATCCAACTCACAGACTCCCGAACAACGTGTTGTTACAACATTTCTACCAGAGTATAGATTCAGTCAACAAGGTTGTGGCTGACCAGCTTGTCCAAGAAGGAATTATGCAACAGCCGTTTGAAATAACATCTACTCTTCTTGATGGGATGACTAAGATTAACCGTGCTTGGTACACTACGAACGATCAAGTGTCTCCTTTGACCTACAGGATGATAAAGGAACAAATAGAAAGGGACCAAGAGCGGGATGAGAATATGGCTAAAATGAAGACCCGAATGATTTTTTTGTCAAAACATGTCATGGGTAGTGGGTCTAAGGCTGTGAATGCAGTTGGAGTTAGTGGACTGAATCCAGATGAAGCGAAATTTGAAGCTATGTACAATGAGGAGGTACACTTCCTAGCAAATCAAGGAGGTGGTTTCTTCTGAAATTACCGAAGGCCGTGTGGGAACCAAGCTTGGAATAGAGAGCATGATGATGGTTGGAGAGAATGTGATAGGGAATGGCATGACCGCGGTACAAATTGGAGAGTGAAGGACAGTGACAAAGACAAATATGTACCTCTCCATGATCGTCAAAAGCCAAACGAGCAAAGGGTTGATCCTAAAAATGTATGCACTGAAGATATGCTTGCACGCATTCTCAACAAAGTGGAATAATCAGACAAAGTGCTAAAGGAAATGAAAGATGACGTCTCATCTCTGAACCAAACAGTTACTTCACATTCGGTATCGATTAAGTAGATGGAAACACAAATGGGTAAAATCTCGACTCATTTGAACCCAAGACCAAAAGGAGGATTACCGAGTGATACCATGGTTAACCCAAAGAATGAATTGTGAAAGCATATCTTCGTCGTGCCACGACATTAAATAAGGTGCTTCTTGGGAGGCAACCCAAGTGTTTAGCTTTTATTATAGTTGTTTGAATAACGGGTATTAGATGTGTAGGTTGAAAATTTGAATTTTTGGGAAGAGGAGCAATTTGGCGAGCCCAGGTACCAATCGATGACTCGCGAAACAAGTCAGTGAGCCCAATCTAGACTGCAGTTTAGACCAACCTAAAGGCTGGTGTCTATTAAACTCGGTGGACAAAAGAGCCATTCGGCTCATCGCGCATGGTCGGCGACATAAGTGGGCGTCGCCGATTGGTGCGCAAACTGAAGGGTCATAAAAGATTGAACCATTTTTAAATTCAAAAACTTCTCTCATTTCATATTTTTTTACCTTTGCACTTTCACAACAATATTTTATATTTCTGTTATTATCGTTTTTGCATGAGGATAAATTGCTCGGGGGGGATTTAGTGCATTTTTTCTTGTCGATTCTCTAGCCCAGCACTCATTTATCTAATCTTGTGGTTGGTGATCTAAACCCCGCTTTAAATTTTTGCAGTTTCCCAATGCATGCTCGTATCTTAGTGTTTTATCTCTGTGATCCTAATTGCTTGAATGATTTGCGTTATTTTGTGACCTTGATGTACTTTGTTTATGAGTATTTTGGCCTATAACTGTTGAATCATGTGTGTGTTAAATGATTAAAATTATGGGTTTGATTTGTTAGTTTGTTGGGTCTTGTGTGGGTGAAGTCTGAGGAAACCCCAATTGCACCGATCAACTGATTTTTCCCAATGATAGAGAGGGTGACGTCATTTTTAAGGGCAAAAGACATTGATTGGTCAATTTTGGACAAATCGGGGGAAGTATGAGTACCCCGAAGTCATTAGTGGTATGGGTCTAGGCTTAATTGTGTAGAATAGGTGTTTAATTTCAATCTCATGGGCTTTGGGTTAGAAATTAGAGGTCGAGGTCTATATATGGCACGAAGAACCTTTCGGCGAGCTTAGTCGAGTTCGCTGAATTGTTCAGCAGTTCTTCCAATGACTCTTGGATCGGCCTTTTATTCTCCAATTTGGTTGAAATGATTTTGTAAGATTCGGCGATATGTCTGAGTTCACTGAGTTAACTCAATGACTCGTTGAATGTCCTTTAGATCGCTCTTTTTGAGCCAAAATTTTAGAAAATATTCTGTAACATTCGGTGAGGTACTTTTTGTTCACCGAATGTGTAACGCCCCAGAAATGAGTAGACTAAACTAGAGCCAAAAGCTAGGGTTCTAGAGTGTTATATTGAGAATTAGAGTCGTAGATGAGACTTTACGTGCTTGGAATGAGAGGTTTAGTAGTTGAACGTCAAGGTACGTGCTAGACCTCGTAGATTAGAAGACCATTTAGAGTTTGGTTGAGCATGGGAAGGGCAAGTGCGAAGGCAAAAGGGCAAGCCTAAGCCAAAGGCCCAAGGCTGCTCAACCTTGGCAAGTAACTTCCTAATGGTTCACGACCACCTTCATGACCAGTGGTCTTGACCAAGGTCCATGAAGGGGTCCGTGAAGACCCTTAGAATGTTGGGAGCCAAGGTCCAAAGGCATAGCTACTGCCTAAGGACCACGAGCCACTTCACAGCCAGTGGTCATGACCATGGCTCGTGGGAAGGCTCATGGTCATGCCTTAGAACTTTGTGAGCTTGGAATTTGAGGGGAGCCATTGTTCAAGTGTCCACGGTAACCACCACAGGCCGTGGTGCCCTTGACGGCGCGTGAGCTTGGCCACGACCCTGGATGGGGGCTGCCAAGTGAGGGGTAGTTAAGTAAACTCCAATTCGTTTAGTTAATTTGTGGGATCAGTTTATATGGGTTTTATTCACCTATTTAAGGTATTTTAAGTCATTATCCTCCCATTTTAAGTCACTTTACACAAGACCCAAATCAAAACCCCAAAATTCTCTCTCTAGAAAACCATTCAAGAAGAAGATAGAACTTGAAGCTTGGGTCAAGAACAAAGTCCATTGTTGGATGCTTTCATCAGGGCTTTGATTAAAGATATGTTTAGCTTATCATATATGGGTTCTTCCACCCATAGATCCCCCTTAGAAATCTCCCAATTGTGGATCAAAAACCCAATTCAAATTAGGGTTCTTTTTACAATGTGAGTAGGATGTGGGTATGATTCCAAACTAGTGGATAATGCCTAATTATGATTGATTTAGATTTATTTAGTGATATTATGATGAATTCATGTGATTTATATGTAAACCCTAGTCTAAATTGATGAATGTGATGTTTTGCGGGTTGATACCATTAGAGGTGAAATTGAAGGTTCATGAGTAATCTTGTTGAATTAGTGTCATGAGTAGTAATTGTTCAAGGATAGGAACACATAATAATGAATTGAACTAGACTCTAAGTTGTATGATTTATCTTGACTTGTAAAGTTAGAATTGAACCTTTATGAGGAATTGTGGCTAGAAGCACCTAGTATCAAAGAATGTGATTGAATGTCTTGTAATTTAGGTTCATGATGTAGAGTCCTTGAGAATGAAGGCTCATAGTTGTGAGTGTTTATCACTAGGGATTTATAGTGAAGCTAAAAGGATTAACTATAGATGTTAAGGCTTTGAGAGTAAAATCTGCATATGAATCCAAGGCTAATGAATAGAATTGTTTTGAGAGACCTTTACCTGCCTAGATTATCTTATGAATCATAGATGGTAGGAAGTGATAGGATCACTTAGGTTATAAATATATCCTTGTTTATTGTAGGATTCTAGACATGATACTAAGTATGAAGATGAACTTAACATGAAAGACTTCTCACATAGTAATGGTTATAGGGTTGAAGGGCTTCTCTTACCTAATTGGACCAAAGGCAAGAGAGCCTTTATACCTAGGACATGGATGGTGATAGTTTCTCACACATGGTCTAAAAGGGGTATTATCATGGATTGGTTGTCAAGGACATCTTTCCATAAACTTGAGTCAAAGTAGAGACTTAATGATTATCTTGTGGGATTTATGCCTAGCACCGAGTGGATATTGAAATGAGATGGAGGTTCCCACCTAGTTGAGTTTGGGCTTTCAGGGAGGTTCCTACCTAGTTTAGTTTGGGATTCCCATATGGGATCTCTCACCTAGAAGAGTATGGATTTCCCCAAGTGTGTCTCATGAGATGGAAGCCTCACCTAGTGGAGTTTGGGTTTCTAGTAGCAATCTCCGTATCCCATAACTACATGCCCCATAGGAAAGTTAGATAGTGGATCCGACTAAGCTAACAAACCAATCCTACCTTAGGCAAGTGGACCAACCCTTGATGATGTGGGTAACACCATGAGAGATCATGTTATAGCTCATATGTTGTCATGTCAGTTAAGGTTATATCCCAACTGAACAAGATTGGTAATGAATTAAGATTGTGCTCAATGTAGAATCTCCTAATGCCAAAACTCAAGCTCGAGCCGACCCTGCTGAACCATTTGCTACTAGCGCATGGCAGCAACACGCAGTCAAGAAAACAAGCAAGTATATCTCGGCTTAAAATTAAGCCCTCGACCGGCAAGGCCCCTGTAAACAGATCCATAAAAGAAACAGCTACTCCTAAGAGTTCATATAAATAAATAGCCAACTAGCATAGAAGTCCTAACTGGGTCGTCGAGGCCACCATGATATCTATACAAAAACTAGAAGCAGGTACATATCAAGACAATTCATCAAACAGCTCACAAGCTTCAGCAAACCAATAAAACTATGCTAGCATGGCCATAACCTAGTTGTACACCCCACACACTAGTCTGCAAGCCTCTAAGAGTAGTAAAGATTGGTGGCACAGGGCCCCAGCCTACCCATAAAAATATATAAAACAAAGGATAACAAACCTCCAAACTCTTGCAGCTCCGGAGGAAAGGGGCTAGCCAACCGGATAAAAGTCAATCATGTTGCTGAGGAGGTCTATTGGGTCATCTGTCGAGACCTGCATGCATGAATGCAGTGCCCCCAGGAAATGGGGCGTCAGTACAAAATAATGTACAGAGTATGAAAGGCAATAGACTATGAGCAGGTATCTTAATATACTGGAGTAATCCGGTAAATAAATCAAGAATAAGATAAGCATATTGACCTGCTGCTAGATCTAAACTTGTCAAAAATAATACAACAACAACCTAACCAAGCCCCCCATAAGCTTGGCAGGTACAAACAGCACACAAGACCACCTACCCAGAACCCCATAAGCCCAGAAGGTGCCAATCAGTCTATTTACCACTATCAGTAGTCCCCTAGCCCCGTAGGCAGTCACATAGCCCTCTTAGGCAATAGGATAGCCCCGTAGGCAGCACATAGCTCTCTTAGGCATCAATATAGCATATAGGCAACTCATAGCCCTCTTAGGCAACAACATGGCCCCGTAGGCAACTCATAGCCCTTCTAGGAGTCAATATTGCCCCGTAGGCAACTCATAGCCCTTGTAGGCGTCAATATAGCCCTGTCGACAGAACATAGCCCTTCTAGGCATATATCACATTCCTGCAGCTAACCACAATTGCCTAAAGGGCAACAATAACAATCCAACAGATAAAACCGAGAAATTTAGTTATAACCAACCTATACAAATAGCCTCTAAGTCGTGTCCAACATAGGGACGCTACTACTGAATAAGAAACCCGATAAAAGAGAATTATATCCACTCGAGCAGCCAACAATCAACAATAATGGCTACAAGTATATTAACGATAACAACTCAATTACATTGCTCCTAAGCTTTAAGTAAACATGTCGTAAGAAGAGAATAACCTTAACATACCTCGATTTTGGGTCTTGTTGTATCAATATGGATTGTACCCCCTTCCTTACAGTAGGTAGTCTATAGAAAATCATGTCACACAACCATTACAGGCAGAATATTAACACGTCACGGTTAAAGTAGCAATTCAGAGCTCACTAGCTGAGTAATTAGCTCGCCAGACCATTTTATAATGTATGGTTCATTACCTTTTCTTCTCCAAATTACAACCTCAAATTAATGACATAACTTACATCTTTGCAGAAGCTATTAACAAGTGAAGGCCTACACAATAGTCAACAACAACCAAATAGAGTATGCCTGCACAACAATTAAAACTCGGAGTATCGCCATAACCCTCTCTTCCAACCCAAAATAACCATAACCAAATCCTAACCACGAGTCTTCAAACCATTAAAGCCATAAAAAAATATGTATAATACAGTCCTATAATTTTTCAATATAACCATAATAACTTGAACTCGCCGCTTCCAATCATCATCCTATACGTTCGTCCAATAATTACATTTGGAGTCATGTCTTTCTCTTCATATGAAATAAGAGCTTAAAAGGACAAAACCTAAACTTAAACTTGATGGAGCTTGCAGTACATTAACATGTTTTGTCAATAACAAACAGTCTCCTTAAACGCAAGACGTTGAACCAAGAAGAAATAATTTGAAAATTGCAATGCAATAATAGAACCAACGTTACACTAATTTATGTTACAATTAAATATCCATCTATACTTCTTCTTCTCTTCCAGACTCATATTAACAAGAACCACACACATACAAAGAATTTCCAAAAATATTCCAGCAACATCAATATCAGAAAAATACTTCAAAGCAGCCCAACATAACGTAACTATCCAAATACGATTTTTTCCAGCTGTCTATTCTTGTTCTTGCTTATGTAGCATAACTATAACTTGGACTCACTCAATAAAATGAAGGGTGAGAATTATTACCTCCAAACAGTAGCAACACCACATAAGAAACGAGACTCCTTCACCATGAAGAATCCTTCAAATCACAACCAACGAGGAGGAAAGAAATATATAGCACAATCTCTATGAACGTTTTGAGGGTGAAACCACGTTGAAATCTTGTAAATATTTGCTTGGATGATAGGGGAACCTTTAGAGAGGATTTAGGACTGATTTATTCTTATTTTGGTCGAAAATAATGAGATAAAACGAAGGGAAATCTGATCTTATAAAGCTAAACTGACATATGGGTTAGGGGCCCACCTTCACCTGCCTGCTTGTGTAGTCTCACTAAAATCTGAATATCTCTCAATTGTGACGTCGTATGGACAAATGATTTAATGTGTTGGAAAGTAGACTCGTAGACCTTCGATTTTATATATTGGGGTTCTTCTAAAGCTTTATAGATTGGGAGAAAAGCTCCGAGACATTTAACCCAATTTCAGAAAATTTATCAAAGAAACTTACTCTAACTTTTGCCAACTTTTTATTTCTCAAGTTTCTTGACTTCAAAACTAACTTACGATCATTGGGCGACTATATCACCTTATAAAACATCTTTATTAGCATATAAGACACTCTTTGTCTTATCCCCAAAGGTACCGGTTAACTTAAGCGTTCTAAATGGGAGAGGTGTTAGAATAGACATTCTTTAACTCGAACTTGTTTAAGGGCATCCTTGACCAACAACGTTAGTCTAATTCTTTGATTTTTTTTACATCATCTTTGCAACCTTATTCTCCTGAAATGATACACCAAGTCATATAAGCCTCATACACTCATTCAATGATAAACGTATTATGCAAAAGAACCACGGGGTATCACAACCTCATGAGCTAAGATTATGCATAAGGTAGCATCTCCTAGAGTCCAATACAAGTAATGGTCTAAGATTGTGCATGAAGAAGCATATCCTAGGGATCAAACTAATTGAACCAAGATTGTGCTTTAAGTAGCATTTCCTAGAGTTCCAACATGATGAACTAAGATGCACCTAGTATAGTATCTCTTAGGGTTCAAAACAAGAAGGGACTAAGATAGAATTAGCAAAGTATCTCCTAGAGTCCCCATGCTTTAAAAATAGGGCTAGTCCCTAATTAAGTAACATGAGTATGATGACCTAAAGAAGTACATAATATGAGCAGTAGTATGGGATGCTACTCATGCCTTGCACAAGTATGTCTTAAGGTTACCTTATGAGTGTTGTCTTACATGAGTTATGCTTGATGGATTGTTGCTATAGATGCCTTCCAAGATATGGTTGACTAAAGGTGATAGTTCCTTTGTCTACATGAAGTAAGCAAGTAGTGATACCAAAGGAGGGTGAATATGACTAGGATGAGTTCAAGGTTATGCTTAGTGTGAGGGGTAGTATGGGATGTCTTTCATGTATTGCACAAGTGTGCCTTGAGGTTACTTAGAGGTATGGTGCCCTTATGTTAGACAAATTTAAATACTTAGACCATGTATATAGACTATGATTAAGATGACCAAAAAGGGATACTTGGCTTGGGTAGTATTATGGGATGCTTTTCATGCTTTGCAGTTGTATGCTTTTGAGGTTACTTGAGAATAGTGCTATTATGGTAAAGATGACCAAGAGTCAATCATGCTTATGTGATACCTATGATGAAGACTTGGCTTATTATGAATAGGATTTATCTCCTATGCTCATTAATTATGTCTTAAGTTGACTTATATTTATATGATGCTTATATTGAAGATTATGCGATGACTATGATGATTATGCTATGACTATGTTATTGTCTCTTATGCTTATGTTTTATGTTGACTAACCATTTATAGATTCTCTTATGATGTTGTGCTAGATTTCATACTTGGTACATTTTGTACTAACGCATATTGCCTACATTCTAAACAAATATAGGGTTTCGGAGATTGAGTTGCTTTGGAGGCTAGGTTTCCTAAGGAGCTAGAAGAGTTGAAGAATTGGTGAGTCCTCATAGCTTCGGGGACGAACCCTTTATTTCCTTATGTCTTTTATTTATGTTTTAGACTTTGTATGGGTTGCGTCCGATGACTTTTATTCGATAGTTTAATAGATGGTTTGAGACAAAGAGTTAGTAAAGACTTCCGCTTTCTTATGAAATGTTTTCGATTGTATGGTTCAAAGAAGTTTTGAATTTTCTAGTATTTTCTATTACCTTATGTTCAAGATATGCTTAGGGCTTGTATGTGACCCCATTCGGGGTCAAGTGCAGCATGTTACATCTAGGGGGTACCCCTGGGTCGTGACGAACTTGGTAATCAGAGCACAAGGCTTAGAATGGTTCTAGGATTGTCTTAAACCACATCTAGTAAAGTCTCATTTATAAATGTGAAGCGTGCCACATTTTTTGAATAGGAGGCTATTGGATGATTAGGAAATCTCACTTCTTCATTCGCTAAGTTGTGCCATGTAAGTTTAGCTATAGGAGGTCGTTCTTCAAATATTTGCCTTTTGGTTTTTTAGGTTATGGAAAATACTAGGGCTAATGCTAGGAGAAATGAGGAAGGTGATGAGTAGTAAGAGGTTCCTCTCCAAGTTCCACCACAAGCACCTCCTCATGTTCCTAATGATGAGGGGGCCATGACAAATGTGGAGATAAGAGAGGCTCTCTAAACATTGACTCATGTTTTAACAACTCAAGTCACTAGGGATGCTAGAGCTCATGTGGACCCCAATGCAAGTACAACTTCTTCAAGGATTAGGGATTTCACAAGAATGAATCCCCATATGCTCTATGGCTCCAAAGTGGATGAAGACCCACAAGGTTTTATTGATGAAGTGTTTAAGGTTCTGATGCTATGGGAGTGTCTCCACAAGAGAAGGCGGAGCTAGCCGCCTAACAATTGAAGGATGTGGCTCAAGTTTGATATGAGCAATGGAAGGATGAGTGTAACGACCCGAGAGCACCCCCTAGCCGTTACATGTGTATTCGACCTCTCGGAGGTCTTATATAAACCTTAGTATTCATTCATCGCATAAATCATAAAAATCATTAAGAATTTAAAACTTTTATTTCGTAAAAGCATAAGACTTCAAGAGTCATCAACATTTGAAAACATCAATGTGGAACTACTAAGTCTCTTTAGCCAATCTTAGACAAGAACTTAAAACGTACTTTAGGACACGCCCCTTTACAAATGAAATGAAACTTAAGTGTCTATTACAATGACTAAGAAACTTCTAAACTTAGTCCTCGAATCTTGAGGACATACGAAAGACTTGGAAGAGTGAAGAAATCCAAGCAACTCCAAAGCACAATCTCCTCCTAGTTACCACAACCTACACTTGTAGTAAAATAGAAGAAAGAGGTTAGTACAACACACGTACTAAG